>PVKE010004726.1:0-62826 GCA_004027555.1 Craseonycteris thonglongyai
TGTGTCCATAATGCTGGTGCCCTCTCCCACCTCCCCTCCCTCTCTCCCTCCCCCCTCCTCCCCTTCCCTCAGGCAATCACTAAGTTATTGGGTGTGTCCATAGGTCTCTGTAAGACTAGATCTTAAATATGCCTTCCACTAGAAGAAACGATAATAGTGTGATCAGATGTAGATATTAGCTAACAGACTAATGGCGATCATAATGCAATGTAAAAGTATCAAATCATACATTGTGTAGCTTAAACTTATAGTTACACACTAATTATACCTCAAAAAAGAAAAAAAAAGCAGGTATTTAGGTTAACAATGTTAAAGATTTGCCAGCTATGTACATAGAAGGCAAGAAACTCAGTTTTCTAGTGTGGAGTGCTAATATATTCACGAAGCAAGAACTTTCAGACTAGTAAGGAGGAAAGAGAAGGGATCTGGGACACATATAGAAGGAAATAACACTGTCCAACTCATCAAATTAGTAGCCTCATAGGATGAGTTAGGAAACTTTCTATTTTTTCTATGCTCTGCAACTATTTTAAAAAGCTACAAGTGTGATACTCTTGAAGGTGTGTCAGATTTTAATCTGTTAAAATGATTGATCTGATGCGCTATTGGGGAATGGAACTTTCCTTATCGTCTCAAGTTTTTCCCTATTTTTTCTTTGTATTGCTCCAATAAGTTTTCTGCCATTTTTGTAACTTCTTTGTCAATCATTCCTTTTCTAAGTTAATCATCCCTTTCATCTATATTTCAATTGAATTGATATGAATTTGTTCAAACTGATATCTTAGAATTATTTTGGGTCTTATTTTTACCTCTAGTTTTGTCCTCTCTTTTTATTCCTCAGATTTGCTGTGTTTTGTTTTGTTTTTTCTTCCAGATCAAATCTACTAAAATTGGTTTTGTCAAAGAAGTGTTAGTTATGTGGTCAGTTATATGCTAGAATACACTTATTTTTAGTTTTAATTTATATTTTATATGAATTCCTTCCTGTTACCTATTTAAAAATTGTTTTGTTATTCTCTTAAATCTTCCGTTTAATGGCATTTTTATTTATATTTAGCCTTTTATCTAATTATGATACAGTAGAACCCTTTATCTGAATGGAATATATTCATTCCAAGATCCCTAGTGAAACCTGAAACCACGAATAGTATCAAACCCTACGTATACTGTCTTCTTCCATACATCTATGCATACATATGATAAAGTTTAACTTATAAATTAAGCATAATAAGAGGTGAACAACAAGAACTAATAAAATAGAATAGAATATATGGTAATAATTCGTGTGGATGTGGTCTCTCTCTCCCCAATCATGATTGCACTGCACTCAGCCTTCTTGGGATGACATGAGACGACACAGGGCCTACGTGATAGGAGGAAGTCAGGCCAATGATATGGGCATCCTGGTGTGGTGTTAGGTTACTATTGACCTGCTGACCATATGTCAGAAGTAGGACCCAAAGGAGCACAAATTTCTGTTCCCTTCTTCACAATTTCACAGATAGAAGGTTCTTTCTTACCGTAGATCTTTGGAGCCTCAGCATTTAGTATCTTTCCTTCCTTATTAAGTTGAGAATGTTCACCTGTTCACTTAAAGGAAGCGCTTTGCTTCTCTTTGGCATGTCTGAGCTGCCAGCCTCACTGCTGTAGCCTTTGGGGCCCTTATTCAGTAACATAAGGGGGCTGTGAGTGCAGGCATGTTGATGAGGCAACAGTGAGTCTGGTGACAAGACGGCTACCACGTGGCTACCAGGTGCGGAGCGTTCACAACTGGAGACGCTGAACAGGTGGATGAGTCAGGCCCCGGGAGTGATTTCTCATGAGGCTCAGAAGGGCACGCAGTTCAAAGCGTGTGGCTTGTTTACTTCTGGAATTTTCCATTTAATATCTTGAACTGTGGTCGACTGCCGGTTCTGGAATTGCAGAATGCAAGACCACAGATCAGATGGATTACTGTATTCGGGTTTTTAATTAGCCTCTAGTTTTAAGCTTCATAGTTTTGCTTTCTACTGATTTCAGTTGCATTTATTGGTCATAGAATTTGATTTGATTTTTTTAATGTAATTCAGAATATTTAGGTTAATGGTGTTGGAGATTTTAACTCCCAAATTAATATTAGAACCCACTCTCCAACTGGGTTCTGGGTAATATCAAATTTTTGATGCATCTTATATTCAGAGAATAAATCTGTGTGACTTCACCTCTATAGACTGTATTGTGTTTTCTTTCTTTTTTTTTTTCCCATGCCTAATACATGATCAATTGTCTTAAAATGTTTTATGGACATTAGGAAAGTGTGTTTTCTCTGTTAAGCAGTAACTGTTCTCTACACATTAGATAGCCAGTGATGGATAAATTGATAGATAGGTATCCTGTGTCATTCCTCTGTCACTTTATTCTCAGAAATACTGTATGATGGTGAATTTCTTAGCCATGCATATATGAATAAGTCATTTTTCCTTCATCTTTCAATGTGTGTTTGGATAGTCATAGACTGTTAGCTTCTATACACTATCTCTCAGAACATCAACATTTTCCTCTATTTTCTTCTGATACTCTGTGTTACTAATAACAGAACACAGACGTATTGAGTGATGAGGACAGGTTTGGGCTATTAAGTTAATGTACATGGCGGCTCTAGCCTGTCTCAATCTATCCTCCATTCCTATGCTCATACCTTCTCTCCAATTCACATTTCATCCAAACATCTCAGAAGATTCCAGCATGGAGTAACTTTAAAAACTAAACCCCAACAGGGATAATCTGTCATGTCAATCTTGGCTGCTAACAGCCCGGGCCCAGATGTTCTGCCCCAAATGACATAAAGGCATAAGACACCTGGAACCTAAATGCTACCCTGGAGAAAATGCTGAATTGACCAGCATGGTTTGAAAATAACACTCCCGTACAGTTGCAGTAATTTTTATATATTTATTTGCGTTATTTAACATTGGTGTCGCCTAACAGATTCCCTAACTTCATATGGTGGTGATTATGATTATGACTATTTCCTATTACTTTGTGTCCCTAGAACACAGTGGGTACTCAGAAATATTTATGGGCCTTAATTAAATAAAGGAAATTGAACATTTTGTGAATGGTTTACTCAAAGAAAGCACAATGACATTAAAAAGGCAGGATTCTCTACATCAGGGAAAAATTAGCTATATATGGTGAACAAAACTGGTACAATATTGAAGTGTATTGAATACTGATGAGCCAAATACTTGGCTAGCCATTTAAAAATATTTTAAATTAATTTTATATTAGAAGTACTTTTGTGTTATAAAGATATATAATATTCTTTATGGGTCCACATATATTGTTTTACATAAGTGCATAAGTATAATCATGCCACATTTTTTACTTTGGGGGTGCATAATTATTCCTCCCCTCTTTTTTAGCTTCTTTTATAACACCTTCATTCAATGGGGACAAGTATCCACATCCAGGTAAGCCAGGCAATTCTCTAATTATGTATTTTTTTATATTTTAATGTTTTTCTCCAAACTCATATAATCAAGAACAGACAGCTCCACTCAATGTATATATTATATACACACATATATAGTATATGCATACATGTGTACATGTTATACACAGATATATACATGTGTTGACATACATGTGTGCACATATATGTATATGCACAAAAATACTGCACATGCATGTATATATGTGTATGTATTTACATTTATGTGCATGTAAATCTCTTCGGTGTTAATGCTCCGTGCTTTAAAAAAAGTTTTGCATTTCCATACCCAGTATCTACCTCAATAAAACGGTGACCATCTTGACGTTGCCACCAAAATTTTTAGTTGGGAAATCATTTCATTTTTCCTCCAAAAATTATTTTGTGAATAGTTGTGCATATGTGGGCACCATTTAAACCTCACTTGGCTTCATTATTCTTCTTGGGTTACACATGTCTTCCAACAGCTTTTCTTTGTCATTTACGATTTTTTTGCATCTGCCTTCAGGGTCCCCCTGTGAACGTGTATTTCTTTGTGGACCCAATAAGGCTGAGGTCTGGAGAGGAACCAAGTACCCTAAGTCAGTGGCAGCTTGTTCCTTGGTGGGAGCAGGCCAGACAAGATGTGGGGCTGGGCCTGCTTACGAGGAGTTATCGGAAAGCAGGCTACCTATCTTAGCATAATGCACCCCTGTTCCTAGGCTCTTACGTTGTCCCAGGCTCAGCTCCCATAGGTCCCTGCTCAGTGTCTTAGGTGCCAGCAAGATCACATTCACACATGAGTGGACTGACTTTGACCTTCCTTTCTTGCAGACACCGTTCTCAGCCAGGCAGCCTCTTCCCAAGATCCATAACTTTCTATTCTTTATCCAGGATGGCCCACTGTTAGACTCCAGACACTCATCTCTGTCACACCGGAGAAAAGCGTACACCAGCTCTCACCGATTCACCAACAGGATGGAGCCTGCAGCTTCCCTTCCACCCACCATTGCCTGAGCCTTGGCCAAGCTTAGCCCGGAAGGCTAGAGAGTGAAAAATCAGTCAGGCAAAGTCTCAGAATGCTTTTCTTGAGCCCCTGAGCCTTCACCTTTTTTGTTTTGTTTTGTTTTGTTTTTTGGCAACAGGGCAATATAACATAGCTATTAAGAATTCGGTCCCCAGGGCAAGATTACATCATCCACTCATCAAGATTTCACCTCAGAGCTTCAGCTTCTTCCTCAATATACGGATAAGAGTTCTTACTGCTCAGTTTTCCAGGGAAGGTCATGCAATAAAGGTCACACCTTTCACCAGATTCTAAAGAATTTGAGAATAAATCACAAATGTAAGTCAAAGCATCAACTTATTCCTGAAGTGCATCACTTGATAAAAGACAGATGTCAACGGAACCCTAGAATTATGAACACTCACCACCCACGTGCCAACAAGACAAATTGAGTGCTCACTGTGAGCAGCTTATTTCCCAAAGAAAAACTGAGGGCAAGGTCAAGCTGCATGCACTGAATTATGTTCCTCATATTTACCAGTCAGTTCAGGTTGTGCTTCTCTCTGTGGGTGAAGAAAACCAAGGGTGGTGCCATGACTTGAAGTTGTCTCGTGGAATTCTCTCTTCGCAGAGCTAAGGGGAAGCAGGGCACATTGCCTTCCCTGTCACACTGAGGCGTGCGTCCATGTCATACAGCTTTTGTGCTGGGACTTGTCATGATTGTTGCAGAAAGGAAGTGAGCATTTATCAAGGCAGTCCTGTCTCACCACCGTGAAAGTGCTGCAGGGCAGCCCTCAGGGACACATTGACTTCAGGTCTTTCACATGGGCAAGAAAAACACGTGATTCCGATCAACTCCCCATTTTCAGTCTCTTCCTTTTCTTCCCCAAAATCATGTCCAGCCAAAAACTACTGTGCATTTAGACACCAAAAATAATCTGAAACACAATACAGAAACTCCACTTAAAAATGTTGACAGAACTATGCCCCTGGTGTTAATCCTATGCAGATATAATATTCTGGGGAAGAAATTGAAGCTCAGATATTTAAACCCTTTTTAAGTTAAAATTCAAAGATAAAAGTGCAAAGCCATTAAAACCAATTATTTTATACTCCTGAGTTAAAAGTTCTAAATCCAAAATTTGTGTGCCCAATTTAAGAGAAAAACATCCTCCTCCTAAATCTTGTACTCAGTTTTGTCTGGTTCAGAGCCAATCCTGATGGCTGGTCAGAAGCGTGTTTGTTAACAGCAGCTTGGGAGAACGTAGGCTGTCTCTCATTCTAATGGGCATGGCTCCTTTGGGGCCTGAAGAATTAGAGATGTCACAGATCTCTCAAGAGTTTCACTTTTGTTGGTTCAATGAAGTTCTCAGAATACCGAATATTACCAACTTGCTGTCCCCATCCCCATCAGATTCTGAAAGCAAGATGGTCATTAACACGTATTCCTGTGATCCCCGGAAAAATTACATACCCAGAAATTCGTACACAGTGTTACCAAGACCCATAACAGAAACCTGTTGAAGAACAGTCTGTGGGGATAGTCTTCATGGGCCTGCCCCTGCCGAATGACAGGCTGTCCAGTCTGTTACTCAGAGTCCAGGCCTCCTAAACTGGCAACTTTTGGGAAGCAATATAACCCTGCAAAGCCTTCTTTTTTGGTAGCATGCAATCGTTAAGTCTGAAGGACAGCTTCAGCGATATTACTAATTAAAAACAAAAAACTTGTTCTTCATCTTGAAGTTTGGAAAGACAGCCAGGAGTAGAACGGTTGTTTTTTTACCAAGGACTCTAAAAACCCAGTGATGGGATCTAGGAGGTAGGTTGATAAGCAAAGATGAGGCTGACTTTTGAAAAGTCTAGAGAGAGTTGAACTTTTCCAAGTGAAGGATCAGCTGAAACTTCAGAAAACTGTCAGAACAAATACTGTCAGAGGCTTGTAGCCGAATTCAGATGAGGCTGACAGAGAACTCACTGCAGAAACCAGTCAGAGCCACAGCGCTAAATGCTGACTTAGACCTGACTTTGTAAACACTATATTGAACCCACCAAAAATAAGGTTCTTTCAGACTCCTGCCCTTTATTTATCTTCAGAATTGCTATGGTAATCCTCAACACTCTATTTTTAATCTTAGGATATAGTCTGTCATTATACACATTATCAAATTTGAATCCCTCAGACAGAATCATTGGCTGAATGCCCAAATGAGACTTTGTATAATAACACACATTCAAATCTGCCAATGAAAGAGCAACTTTACTGGTTATATAGTTGATATTTGAGTTAACTACATACCTGTGCATAATCTACCTCATTTATGTTCCATCTAAGCAAGGTGTGTCCAACTTTTTGGCTTCCTTGGGCCACACTGGAAGAAGAATTGTCTTGAGCCACACATAAAATACACTAACAATATCTGATGAGCTAAAAAAAAAATATGTCACCAAAAAAATCTCATAGTGTTTTAAGAAAGTTTATGAATTTGTGCTGGGCCACAATTAAAGCCCTCGTGGGCTGCATGCTGCCCACAGGCTGCATGTTGGACAAGCTTAATCTAAACTATAATCCTTGTTTAATTACATTATACGTGATTTTAAATCATATTTCACTTTCATCTTCTGAGTCCTTTCTCTTCTTCCTCTGCCTGCCTTTTTATTCTTTCTTTTTTTTCTTCTCGTCTCAAGACCTCAGTAGCAACTAGCACTAAATATTCATAAAGGATCTACCATGTGCTGGATTTTGATGAATGTCACTCTCTCCACCAACCAGCTCATGCTTGGCGTGGCTAGCAGCGACCTCAGGAAAAGGTGGAGGGAAACCATGCTTCTAGTTGAAATGCATTAGCAGACAGACATTTTCTCATCTCCAGTGTGACAACTCCAGTCTACCATACATCATCAGATCTTTGCCCAGACCAGTTCATTCTCAGAAACCTATAAAATAAATAAATAAATAAATAAAGCATCTTAAAATTAAATGGGTTTAACAGATGGAAACAATGGTTTCCTTAAAATAACTTACCAGAGTCTTTCACAAACTGATGAGCATTAAGATTGGTTTTAGGGTTTCTTTTGGTTGGTTAACTGATTTTACTACAACAAAGAACTTCAGCATTAAACATCCATGTACATAGCCTTTCTTACCTGTTCTGTTATTTTGACATTTCCACAAATAAAATGGTGGATTGAAGTGATTTTATCATCTTAATTTTAATGTATGTAGCAAGATTGTTTTTGCTAACACTGTCTCAAAGTGTTAGTCAATCCCTTTTTCTCAACAGTGGATGAGAGGAGAGAGGTGGCGTGATTGGAGGGAGAGGGACACAAATTGTACAGGAAATTTTGTAGTTCAAAGAATAAATTTGGTTTTATACTAAGTTCAAAATAAAGCGTTGAAAGTCTTTAAGTAGAGGAGTGACAAGATTTTTAAAATATCACACAAAAAACTTTGATTTGACTGGTGAGGGAAAGTTTTGGGAAGGCAAGAATAGAAGCAGGGAGAAAGGTATAATGAAAAATAATATAAGACTTTTTCAGTTATTTAGATCATGAAAATATCTTGAAATTAGTTCCTAATATTACAGGAGTTCTCTGAGATTTTTATTTGGAGTATTTATACCAAAAACTTCTGTGTAACCCCCCTGTGCAGAATATACCCTATGTGTTTATTTATAATTGATGGATTTTAAAAATACATGTCTATAAACTATAAGAATGTTGTTATAATAAACAAACAAATAAAATGCATTAAACAGCACTTTCTTGGAGGTCTGTTCTGATAACACAGTATTAGATCAATTTTTTTATTATGCTCTTTCTTATCAAGCATCCTGTTTTTATTTTTTGTCTTAACACTTCTCTGATTTTTAAATGACATATTCATTTGTGTTTTAATCAGTTTAGAGTTTATCTTTCTATCAGACTCTGTCTCCATGCCTATCTTTCCAAATGCATTCTCAGGATATAGCACAGTGTACGGGCAGAACAAACAACACACAATACTAAATATTTGTTAACAAATTAATATTTATATCTTAAAAACAAAAGGGCAAAACCCATTTATCTTCATTTCCATAGCACATATAGGGAGACATTAGTAGACATTTTTAGGATCTAAATAAAAGAAATTACAGAATCTATCAATTTAGGAATATATTTATGCAAATTAATGT
The DNA here is from genome assembly GCA_004027555.1 of Craseonycteris thonglongyai. NCBI lineage: Eukaryota > Metazoa > Chordata > Mammalia > Chiroptera > Craseonycteridae > Craseonycteris > Craseonycteris thonglongyai. The sequence goes on from PVKE010004726.1 coordinate 8,630, forward strand.
ATCATTCTTCTATTTCACAAGGTTAAATATCAGCCTTGGGAAATTACTAATGCAGATGTATTTTAAACTGACAACATATTTATGATACATAGTTATTGCTTATTATTTGAATGTAGTTTGTCTATCAAAAACATAATTTATTTTCTAAATGACTTCTGCCTCCAGTCAGCGTTCTTCGAAACAGCTTGTCCAAATGTTTATAGGGAGATAGGAAAGTATTATTGCATTTGAGAAGTAATTAGAAATTAAAATATGTTGGATGTGGTACATAACGATTAAGTATGAGGGTGAGGGAAGAGTTCAAATGAACTCCTGATAAAGTTAAATAGAAAATTTAGGAGTAGAAACTTGCCTTAATAAGTCTAGCTGACAGGTTGGAAAAGTTGATGACACTGATATGCCTTGGCTGCTTCTTGACACTTTTTTTATTTTTATTGTTTTTGACAGAGAGAGAGAGAGATACAGAAAGAGAACTGAACTGGGGGCACTCCCCAGTTCAGCATATGGGTCCGCACGGGCCGGGGCTGGGTTTCGATCCTTGGTCCCTGGTGCTGCAAAGTGAGTGCTTAACCCAGTGAGCCATTCCGGCTTCCCCAGATGCTCTTTTTTTTTTAATGTTTTTTTAAATATATTTTTATTTATTTATGACAGAGAGAGAGATACAGAGAGATACAGAGACAGAGAGAGAACTGAACTGGGGGAGCTCCCAGTTCAGCATATGGTTCCGCACGGGCCGGGGCCAGGATTCGACCCTCAGTCCCCGGTGCTACAAAGTGGGCACCCAACCCACTGAGCCATCCCGGCTTCCCTAGTCCCCAGATACTCTTAACAAGATATTATGAGATATGCTGAGGTGAGATGTGGCTAGACACTGAGAAAAACGAAAAGGAATAGAATTTTACTAAAGGAAGCTCTGCTATTGACTGCCATTTAAAATAATGCCCAAGCCCAGTAATTTGTGGTTCTATGGGGTTGTACAAACCGACTGTATATGTGTAGGCCAAGAAACAACAGATAGGATTTTCTAAGAACCAGTGAGTGTACTAATTAAGTAAAGATGTCTCCAAGTCTATTATTTCACATGGCCTCAGGGTAATTGTCTTTAAATTGAAGGGGACAGAGATGTGAGAACACAAACCCCAGTAAATAAAAGGGGAGATTCTTCAGATTCCAGCGGTACATGTAAGATTAACTTCATGTAGAACTTATTAAAAGCAAATGGACGTGAAGCCTGTCAAAGCTTGAGGAAGTTGTATTGCCACAGAAATTCCACGTGTTATGAAGGCATGTTTAATTCTTAAAGTTACCTTCTGTCCCATTCCTCACTGGCCCTCATGAGGTACCTCTCTGTCATGGATGTCAGATTAGATCACTGAGGATCATAAACAAGAAACTCTCAGAGTCTCAGAAAGACAATGCTCAAGAGCTATTAATAGATAGCAAAAGGAGAAGGGGCCAGGGGAACTAATCAAGGCACAATGTTTGGTAAAGACTACGGACTGTGGATTCTACCATTCTTCTTATTTCCAGCACCTCTTCTAGAACAACTCAAGTCTCATATCCATTGGTTTCTATTTCTTAGTCCTAATAGCTTGTTCCTTACATAATTATAGGTGTCTTCACCAAAATAATGTTATCATAACCCTTTCCTTTCTTATCATTAATTATTTGTTCAGTGAATTTACAATTATAGCTTCTTTGCAGGTGTTTTCCACTCAAAATTTCTCCAGATGTTCTTTACTTTGGCACATACTTTTCTTCTTTATTCTTTTTTTAAAAATTATTTATTAAATTTGTTAGGGTGATATTGGTTAGCAAGACTATATAGGTTTTAAGTGTACAATTTCATAATACATTATCTATGTGTTGCATTGTGTCCCCTCTACCCAAAGTCAATTCTCTTTCTGTTATCATATATCTTCCCTTCCACACACCACCACCTTTCTCCTCCACTTAACCTCTGGTAACCTCTAAACTGGTGTCTGTGTTTATGAGTTCCTGTTTCTTTGTATGTTTATCTTGTTCCTTTTTTGCCTTCAGTTTTATATCCCACTATGAGTGTGGTCATATGGTTCAGGACTTCTTCTGTCTGACTTATTTCACTTAGCATGATGATCTCAAGATCCATCCATGTGGTCACAAATGGTAGTATTTCATCTTTTCATATGGTGAAATAACATTCCATTGGGTAAATGTACCACAACTTCTCTGTTCAATCATTTATTGATGGGTACTTTGGTTGTTTTCATGTCTTGACAATTGTGAATAATGCTGCAATGAACATGGGGGTATATATATTTGTGCAGACAAAAAATTTTAGACATTTTGGGTAGATACCCGGAAGAGGGATTGCTGGGTCATATGGTAGCTCTATTCTTAATTTTTTGAGAAAACCTCCATACTGTTTTCCATAGTGGTTGTACCAATTTACATTCCCATCAGCAGTGTATGAGGGTTACCTTTTTTCTACAGCCTCTCCAACACTTGTTATTATTTCTCTTATTGTTGATACTCATTTTTACAGGTGTGAGATGGTATCTCATTGTGGTTTTGATTTGCATTTCACTAACAGCTAGTGAAGTTGAGCATTTTTCCGTGTGTCTTTTGGCTATTTTCTTAATGTCTTCTTGGGAGTAGCGTCTGTTCAGGTCCTCTGCCCATGTTTTAATTTGATCGTTTTTTTTTTGTTGAGTTCTATGAGTTTTTTATATATTTTGGATATTAGCCCTTTATTCTTTAGAGAACATTCAAAGTAGCTTATCCTAAAAAATACTTAATTTGTTTGATAATACGTGCTTTCTGTTGCTTTTCCCACAAAGCACTTCTCACATGTCACTTCACATCTCAAAGTGATATAAAACTAAGATCAGTTTTCCTCTTGAATCTTTATTTAACGTAAATGCTCAATGTTTGAAAATATATCACATTTTTATAATATATAACATTAATAAAACAAATATTTATAAAAATAATGCTTGTCATCTAATATGGTCAGACACATGATTTAAAGGCTAGTGTGAGTAATTTCCTACATCAGAATAGTTTTCCCATAATGAATATCTTGACTTTGTCATGTTGCCTTCGGGGAAGAGGTAGGGCTTTTTTTCTGGTAGATCCTCACGTGAAAGGCTTTAGTCTATGAGGCCATGAATTCAGGGACAGTGAAAATGTGATTGGAAATGGCACACCATTTGAATGTGAGTGTAAACACCTACTTCACAATTTCCCCTCGTATGAGGAAATCTGCCTTTCTCTCAGGACCTCTCCTAAACTCTCACCATCTCTACCATCCTCTCCCTTCATACACAGCACAAAAAATGTTATGTTAACTTGACTCTTTCCAATTTTTGTAGAGTAAGAGTTCCATGCAAAAGTGTACTGTGGAAACAATTTTTTTTTTAAAGCAAGGTGTCATGTAGATTTATTTTTCATGCTGATTCTAACCAAAGACAAATCCTAACCTTTATCATAAATGAAACGATGAAAGGCCTTACTTCTGTTTGTAATATCTTCATTTGGAAAAACAACAAGGCTAATTGCACTCCCAGTTTACTGCTCTCTTAAAGAAAGCAGTAATAGGCTTTCAGAAGGAATCTTCAGAACACACTTAAATATTTAGCAATGTTAAAGCACTCTGTTTCCCCCCACTATAATTTAATGCCTCAAACACAAGAATTATCCACATACAAATGTATAAATATTGAATGCCTGTATATTAGTCATTCAATAATGGTTTGATTAAATAAATGTTTATGGAATCCCTGTTATGTGATAGAACATTTCAGGTACTAAATAAAATGCACAGAATTTATCTATAAGTATTAAAACTTTTAAAAGACAACAAAAAATGTAATAAGAGGAAGGTAAGTTAACTTCTCTCCACCATCGCCACCCCCAAACTCCCCACTTCTCACTGTCCTAGCTCATTCCTACTGTACTTCAACATCTTGGATTCTCCAATCTTCATATCTGAGAACCTGGAAATACCAGTTTTCTAATCTCTGCTCTGATCACACAACCTTGACCCTATGAATTGGTGCCTGTGTCACAATTAATGTCATATCCACATCTCTGAAGTTTTCCCAAATGTGCAAGTGCTAATGCACATCCTTTTTTTGGGTCTGATTTCACATATCCATGCCACACTGATAGTGTTTTTATAATTAAAAGTTAAATTCATTTAAAACAATGAAGTGTTGTGGAGAATTATGAAGAAAGCAATGAACTTAACAATTTGCCCCCCAAGAATAAGTGGTCTAGGTAAGCTGCACAATAGATTTTAACACACCCCTCACCACTAGAGGAAGTATACAGAGGCACCATTCAAGTGTGCCCTGGGCATCTAGTGCATTCAATTATCTTCATGGCTCATCCCGGGATCAGAGAATGAAAAGATGACTGATGCGAGCTGCTTTCCCTTCTCATTTCCTCAGGGAAGCAATGTGAAGTTCATCCCTCACTCTACGGAAATGGACTGAGCTAGCAGCCAAACTAATGAAAGGGAGAAGGGGAAGAAAAACACAGACACAGGAAGGAATAGCTGCAGGCGACAAACAGCAAAGGCTGTTGGTAGATATCTGAGCCCCGGGGTCAGGGTCCCAGCTAAGATGCTGGGGAGCAGTGAATGTGACAACCACAGGCAGCACACTCTGGATCGGAAATGCACACCATCTGCTGAGAATGAGCAGCATCAGTGAGGCCCTGGGGCTCTGGCAAAGCCTGGCATCATGTCAGCGATGTGACAACCTCACATTAATAAAGATATAATGTGAGCATCAGCACAGACAGAACTGAGCCCAAACAAGAAGTGTTGGGCCCTAAATCCCATGACTACACAAGACATGATACTATGGCAGTGCTAAGTGTTATTTGTGGTGAGCTTCCTCCAGATGTGATGGCATGGGGGTTCCCCAAACCTCTGAGATTGACAGAAGAGTTTTCAATCTTCAACCTGTCTAATGAGGCTTACAAGGAGACCCAAGGTCATCAGAAATCATTCAACAACCATTTGTGTGACAATTTGCCTTTACTCATGTCAGGTTGCAAGTTGGAAAAGCTTGTAAGATTCCCGTGTTGTTTCTGAAGTGTCACTGTTTTGCTACTTACCATTCATTTCCCTTTCATAGAAGCACACTAATTTTTTGTTTTGTTTTGTTTTTTTGCGGCTGTTTAAAAACTCTCTCCTTGTATACATAAATCCAAATGCTTCTCTTCCTCTATAGAAACAGAAAGGGTCAGATCTTCCTTAAAACTGCAAAATAAGAGGAGTTGGGCTGTGTGCTATGTTCAAGTCTCGTGGAACACTCGATTGTGAAATAGTGTTGCTAAAATCCAAGGGAAGGTATCAGTATTAGGAGCCTCTTCTTAATAGACCAGGATCTTCCTTCTCTCCAGTCATCTCGGTTCCTAACCATTGCCAGAGCTCCCAGAATTCCATGAGCCCTCAAGACTTTTCCTATACGTTACATTATGCTCAAGTTAGCAGGTAAGTTCATGCTGCTTGCCTTCAGTGTGCCTCACCTGATGCATCATCCAGAACACCCGGTGGTGGTGGTGGTTGAGGGGGAGGATTCTTACCTTGTCATCCAGAACACCCAGTGGGGGGACTCTTACCAGAAGCAGATACATTAGAGAAGAGAGTTTCTGTGCATTAGCAGAAACCAATTACTGGGAAATCACTGCTTATGATACCACCAATTCTATGTCTGAAGTTACCTAATTTCCAAGAATTTCTTCCAAATATTCTACTGACTCTTCTTCTTTGTCATATCTTAGAGAGAAAAACTGAAAGTGGGTCATTTGTGACTTATGAAAATACATGCCATTTACCTTCTGATACAGAAACCAAATTGCAAAGTGTTGTGGTGAGTGAGGTGTGTGGATTTGGGAGGAAGTGAATGAACTTGCAAAAGTAGGAGAGACATGAGAAAGGACATGCTAGTTTGTGGAATTGGCCAGTCTCTCAGAGTGTTTCAAAGGCAGTGGATGCCAGCATATTTGGGAGTGAGTTAGGAGGAGTTCCCAGGGATAGGTTAAGGAATGGCAGGAGGCATGAAAGATGATAAATGAGGAGCACAGATGAAGAAAGCTCTAAAAGGCAGAAAGGCTCTTTGCTCAGAGAGAACATATGTCAGAGAAGATGAATGGAGATAAAAATCTTCAAAGACTTGAGAAACTCAGGTGAAACGGCTTTTATTTTAGTAAGGTGGTCCATAAACTCATGGCCTGTAAGTGATCTTAGAAGCACCTAACAAAACCTTCTGCTGAATGTATGGATTTCTTCTTCAAACTTCAGGAGAACTCGTTTCTTCTTGAAATCTTTAATAGTGGGAAAATAGTATCTCATAAAATGGACTGTTTCTGAGTAGCTCAAACTGTCCATCATTGTAATAAATTGAGAAAAAAAAAAATCCTTTCTTATACCCCCAATCTACCCCGGTTTTATCCTCTAAGACCACAAATACTCCAATCTCCTTTTCAAATATTCACTCCAAAAACTTACTTGAGGCTAATTATAATTCTTACTTTAGTAGAAGAATTGATCCAAACACATCTTCTAAAATGTAGCCTTCCACATTAGTCTATTACTGGAAATGTATCATGTATTCATTCATATCATCTTTTCTATCTGATCAGAGTAAATTAAGTCTGTATCTCCCACCCCCTCTCCCATTTCTCTTCCTTTTTATAAAGATTTATTTTTATTGTTTTTGACAGGGAGAGAGAGAGAGAGAGAGAAATACAGAGACAGAGAGATGGAGGAGGGCCCAGAGCAGTCTCCATAGTTGCACATCATTGGTTTTTCCACATAATTTTATTCCACAGGTGGGCACAGGGCTGCGCAGGGCAGGAACTGGGCCGGGGTCTTACCCCGGAGGGAACTGAACAGTGGACACTCCTCAGTTCAGCACATGGGTCCGCACGGGCCGGGGCCGGGATTCAATCCTCACTCCCCGGGGCTGCAAAGTGAGCGCTTAACCCACTGAGCCACCCCAGATTCCCCTCTTTCTTTTTTAAATTAAAGATTTATTTTTATTGCTTTTAACAGAGACAGAGAAGGGAGAGGGCCCAGAGCAATCTCCATAATTGTGCATCATTAATTTTCTACATGGTTTAATTCTACACAGGTGGAGGGTGGAGCTGCAAAGGGCAGGAACCAGCAAGGGGCCTCACACCTGGGGTGGGAGCCAAACTTGGGGCTTTCCTACATAAGAGGCTCGCCCCAGTGAGAACCAAACAGGGGGCACGCCCCAGTTCAGCATATGGGTTCACATGGGCCAGTGCCAAGATTCGATCCTTGGACCCCAGGACTGCAAAACAAGCACTCAACCCACTGAGCCATCCTGGCTTCCCCTTCTTTTCCTTTACTCTCTCTTTCCCTCCCTCTCTCCCTCATCCCTCCACTTTTTTTTCTCACTTTCTCTTCCTCTGTTCTTCTCTCCCTCCTCTTCTGTACTGTCTCCCCTTTCCCTCTTTCTCCTTCTCCGTGTCTTCATCTATATTCGACTCCTTCTCACCTCTTTCTTCATTTCTCTCTTCGTCATTCACATGTTTTCTACCATGCTTTTCTTCTTAGGGATACGAAGGTATGTGTGGTTAGAGGCCCCCCAAAGATGGCAACTAACAACTGAAACATTTTCTGTCAGACATACTCCTTTTGAACTGAGCACATTTTTATAACACATACCCATATTTTAGATCTCAGGACTCAGTGATACCTATGTGATTGTGTTTTTTATTTAGATGTGAATCTCAAGTTCATGTTATCTCTAATCCATACATTGTGCCGTCCAAAGCCATGAGCATGATTTCTGACATATTTCACAATAATTTCTCCCAGGAACTGCTGAGACCTCTTTCTATTGATTTTCTTTATCCCTTGACAGACAAGATTTCCTGCATTCTACAGTATTACAGATATATCAGACCCTTTTTTCTCTCCCTCCGTTAAAGCTTAACTTCCTTGTCATGAAATCAATAAAACTCAAGGAAAATATGTCTTTTTAAAAATCTTCCAAGAGTCATCTGGCCCTAGAGCAGAATCCATGGATCCCACCCTCAGCTATTTAATTGCTCTGAGTCTAATTTCTCATCTGTAACATAGTAAGAGTACCCGCGCTGCCTCAGTGTGGTCATGTCTGGGTTATTCATAGCTGAAGCGCTGGTTCTGAGGAAGGTGCTCAGAGTATAATTGCTGTGTGAATTAACAACCTGAGTGCATAAATAACCTAAAGGCAGTTTTTGATCATGTATCTTTAAGGAAGTTTATCCATTCATGAAATTGTTCAGCATAAGTTTCTATATACTCCTATTTTCTTTTCACTTAAAAATCATTATGTATTTTTCTTATTCTTATTTTAAATCTTATTTACAAGATCTCTTCTTTTTAGGATTAAAGCAGCACTTTCAAAATAATAAACTCCAGGACCTATCAATTTTACTATTTAGTTATATTCTTTATGAGCGTACTTTCCTTGTATTTGGTATAATAGTCCTTCTAGTTTCCTTATCTTAAAATGTATTTTAGTTGAATAATTAGTTTTTTTTTATTTCTCTTCTTGAGAATAAAAGTTACAACAGTAAAAACAAGGTTCAAATCCAGACAGCTGAGGTGCATAGAAACTGTGTATTTAGAACAAGTTACTTAATCCCTCTGAACCCGAGGTTCCACCCACAGGACAGTGGGAATGCTTTGCAGGGCTCCTGTGAGGATTAAATGAGTTAATATTTGTAAAGTGCTTGGAAGCATGTCTGACACACAAAGAACACGCTCTTTTATGTGTTACCTACTGTTTCCTATCTTTTCTTTTAAGAATGGTATAATTTTTAGCCATGAATTTATATCTCAGTAAAGCTTTGAATATATGGCCCATAATATATTTATAGAGTGTCCCTTCATCGTATCATTTAAACAGTCTATTAAAACTTAGTTACTTTTTTGACCTGAATAGTCTATTATTAGTGTACCTGTCCAAAAAAGAAAAAGAAAAAAATGGTTTGACTTTGCTTAGTATTTTACTATTAATGTATACTTTTGTTACTAGTTATTGTAAAATGTTATTTATTTTAGTCAACTGTTGGCAGGTTTATTGAAATATGATAGTTTCCTGTCATATAATATTATATTACATTTATATTTTTTTAATTAATTGATATATCACCTAGAATATAATATTTGAATTATATTAATAAATGTTTCATGGATATGTTGTGCATTTGTAAGATAGAAAATATAACATATATTCAGTGAAACATTTCAAATATTTACATTTAAAGTCATCATTTTTGACATTAATTCTCTTTATCTTTTAAAAAAGATTCTCCTTAAAAAAAAAATGATGCTCTCTTTTGCCATTTGTTGCCTTTTATTTTATCTTCTGTCTTTCTGGTATAGACTATTCTTAACCTCTTATGATTTTTCAGAGAACTGATGTGATTAAGACCAATAATTAATCTTAAAGAGATCTAATAGTCAGACAGCACTGAAGGAAACTCAAGAAAGCAGAAAATTTTGAATTTGTTCTTTCTCTAATTACCTGCCATGGATCTGATATTATGGCATAAATGCAGAATGTTGTTAATAGTTGGCTGGTTCCACAGATGTTTTCCAGTTATCATGTTTTGTTGTCTTTTCTGTTGCCTTAATTAAATGTCATATAATGCACCTGAAATTTACCTGGGTTCTCATAGAAACCTGCTCCAGCTGATATTTAACAATCAGGGAATAAGAACACAGTCTGACTCTCTGTTGCCTACACAGATGACTGTGGTAATGAGGAAGACACTGATGAATCACTGGGGTTTCTGAAACCTTGGTGAGAAATTGCCTCTCTGAGTCATGGCTGACCCAGAGCCCTGTCTGGTCCCCACGGTGTGGTCTATAAAATCCCCTGTGACTCATCAAGCCAGAGAGCCTGTCATTCATACGTGGTGTATGTTGGGATATAATTAGAGGGGGTGGAACTCCTACCATTGTATTTTTCCCATTCACTTATTGAATGCTCTTTAACTATAAACTTATCACTGATTTCTTCTTTGATGATACTTACTTTTATTATTTCAGAAGGAGGTTGCCATCTTTTCCTTAAATTTTTAAAAATTTTAAGCTCTTTTTTTTATACAGTAGACCTTCTCTTTATTTAGAATCAATATTCTCTTTATTTTAAAAACATGTTGTAAATAACCCTCTAAAGTTGCTTTGCATACTTTAATTGAATAATGCTTCTTGCATATTGAGTTGGCCAGCTATGTTCAGGGATCCATACTGGTATATCGATTATTTTCCCTCACCATGAACAAGAAGATATCTATGATATTTATCTACTTTGGATATTGGAGAGTTAAATGTAATCTTTGGTGAAGTAAATATTCTTTTCCTTCTGGCCTCTAAAGATTTCTCAAGAGATTTGTAAGAACTAAAGTTATAGATAATGCAATTTATATGTATAATGTGCTTTAAGGCTATACTGTTTTCATTAAATTGCCATTAGATCATCATACCAATTATTTGGATTTTTTTTTCTTGTATCAGATAGCTACTTTAAATTTACCAAAGAAACTTAACATCAGAAAAGACAAATGGTTGTCCAAACTTTCATAGTTCACAGAGATTATCGGTTGCAGAAATAAGACCCTAAGTAATAGCATGTGGTATCAAATCCTATAGTCTTTATTCAGTGTCAAATTGCTTCTCTGTGTTGGATATATTGTCAATGTAAGCAAAACATAGCTCTGTAATATGATATTAAATGTCATATTTATTATATTAATGTTAGTAAATACCTATATACAATATATATATATACAGTATATATATATGTAATATAGACAATGTCAACAATATAGACAATATTAGAAGACCTGAGAATATAATATCTGTGAATCAGAAAAATCATGTTTGACTGCAATTAATAAGTTATACACCTTGCCTTTTCAATAAGATATATATATATATGTACATGTTAATATGTGTTTGAACTGATCACTAGATTGAACTAAATAAGCTACTTAAATAAGACATTTACCTGTTTCTCTGAGTTGAAAAATAATGACAGCTGTGATACATGCAGATGACGTTGATTGTTTGTGATTCCAGATGTGACGTTCCTAAAAATATGGGAGGACAAACCCTTATACCAAAACAATTTTTTTAAGACAGAAGAAAGCAATTGATGTTTATTCTGTGGGAGAGGTTCTGCATCAGGGTTATCATATTACCTAATATTAATAGACATCGATAAATCATTGACACCTACCTTTGTTAATTGTGGAAAACTGAGGCCCCTGGAAGGAATATTGTGTCTTGCTCTGCTGCTTGTGCTTTTTCTGTCACAAGTAAGCTTTCAGAGGTGAAATGGGAGTGGCAGAGATCAATGATGTTTTGAAACCCAGAGGAAGCTTTACATTGTTTGTAAGAACATAAAAGATATTTAAAGACGCTATTACAAATAGGACAGGAGTGTTAACATGTTCAGCATGGACAGACACATCTGCAAATAGGGTATCTACCATGTCCTAACGGGAAGTCAGCCTCAAGGTCGTGGGACTTTCATCAGAGGAGCTGTCCCATCTGTTGTTCCTGTCCCTGTTTTCTGCTCTGAGTCACCACATGCGTCCTGCTTCCTCAATGAAAAAGAAAACTTTCCCTGATTTGGGTTCCCTTAAATCTGCTGTACTTTATAATGTCATTCTAGTATAGAAAATAAAATCTCTGGATTAAAACAAAAGTTCCTAGAGCATTGAAAACAAACTACTGGTGTCATAAATTGGACATATCTGGCTAAAAACTAAGTAAATATCTCTACCTCTCCAGCCGACTAAAGGATTTTATTGTTATTGAATTACATGTCTTGCAATATGACAATCAATATTAGATCGTAGTATGTCAATTAATTTAACAGAGATTTTAAAATTTCAAATTAAATTTAGCAATCAAAACATCACCATTTTAATACCTTGAGCCTACTTACTTGTTTTTATGGAAACTTCAAATAATATTTACAAATATTTTTGTATGATTTGAGAAGAATGAGTTATTTATCTTTAAATAATTCAGATCACAAATTTGAATAAAATCTCAAACATATTTATTTTTTGTGAGAGAGAAAGAGAGAGAGAAGAAGGGAGGGCCCATAGCAGTCTCCATAGTTGTACGTCATTAGTTATGACATAGTTTCATTTTACACAGGTGGATGTAGGATGACACAGGGTGGAAAACAAACTGAGAGCCTCCTGCATGGGAGTCAATAACCTTTGCCATGGAGCCATCTCAGCTTGGCAGTTACCAGTTACACCACCGTTCAGCATGTGGGTTTTGCATGGGCCAGGACTGGACTTCAATCCCCGGACTTCACGGTTGCAAGCTTAGAGCTTAACCCGATGAATTATCCTGGCATCCCTCAAATGTATTTTTTAAAGAAAATAAATATGTTGGAAATAACCAATTCACTCCAATTAATATTTTAAGCCCTAATTAGATGTAGAGGGCAGAACTTGATAGAAGTAACAGTTAACTCTGTCTCAAATAGGAGTAATCAAAAGGTAGTGCTTCTATTGACCTCCTTCAGTTTTAAAAATACATAGCAAAATGCTTTTGAGGTATTTGAAATAACAGTCTGCTTCTAAATATTGAGGCCGTAGGATGAAAACACTCCCCTTTCTATCAAAGCAAGCATCTCAGCATTTATCAATCTGTAACAATTATTCAAAAAGAGCGGAAGTTTCCAGAAGTTGCTAAGCAATTAGAGGAAAACATGAGGCACAACTGTTGGGGGAAACTGATGGGTATGAATAATATAATACAAAGAACAATATGAGATTATCCAAGTGACAACTTTCTGAATTCAGACAAAAGGCTTTCAAGAGATGGAAACATGATTACTCAATCAAATATTTAGCAGATGACTTAAAGAGAGCAAAACTACCGATGATATATGAGTTTATGGTCTGAAAGATCAAGTATAAGATATGTTTCAGAGAAGAGACCACAAAAATTAAGAAGTAAAAAAAGTAAGGGGAAAAGGCCCAGAATCTAGGTCCAGGATAGAACAGAAATTCCAGAAGGAGAAACAGGATAATGCATAAGTAGCAAGTTTTAAAAAGTAATAGTTATAACAATAGAAAATACTTTTATTATGTTAATAAGATAACAGTGCCAACAAACTCCAGGTCATCTTAGTGAGAAAGCACACAAGGCACAATCCAGGTGTCTCGCTGAAATTTAAGGATGTAGGGAATGTTTTACAAGCACAGGCAGGGAAAAAACACCCAACTAAGAAAAGATCAAATTGTCGTTACATTTCTGATCTGCACACTGCAAATTGAAGATTACTGAAATAATGCACACAGATCTCAGATATATACAATTGAACTCCAAGAATCCATACTATTACTATATGCACAATATTATATATAAAAATATTATATTTATTTAGTATTAGTTACTGGGAAATGCATCTGGGAATGCATCATATAAGTGTTAACTCAGAGACAAATTATAATGAAATTTTAATAAATATTCAAATCTCTCAGAAAACAAACAAACAAACTGTAGTTGGAGGGAAGAGGAAAGAATAGAAATAAAACCCTGCCATGTATTTAATGGAAGTAGGAAAATGGGTAAAAGGTGATAGAAGTAAAATGACTCTGAAATTATCGTTTCTTTGGAGCTGAAAGAAAAATAACAAATCTTGGTGGAGATAACGTTGGTTTAAATTGAGGAAATTAATTAGTGTGTTATTTCTAGTGTACTATTCATATTTGTTTACCTAAGAAAGAAGAAAAGGAAAGATATTTATTATTACAATGAAAAGTACATTAGAACTTCAAAATTAATAAGAGAAAATTGAGTAAATACAAAAATAGGTCAAAGTAAGTATGAGGAAAATAAGAAAAGGGGCAATAAATAACAAAAAAGAAATATAGTAAGCATAAAATCTAGCATATGCATCGTGTGCATTAAAAGAATTTTTTCAAAATAAGTCAAAGAATGTTAATTTAAATTGTAAGACTCTTCTATATCTTGTTTAAGAAAACACACTTAAACTAAAGGGGTGAAAAGGAAAGGGTTTGAAAAAGAGATGCATAGCAAATGTAGCAATAAAAGAACAGAAGGAGCAAATTTTTAACAGGTTTGCTTTAAGGGTAAGAGCACCATAAAGCATTCATAAATCTGAGTGAACAAACAACTCAAGAGCACCCAATTACATAAAGAAAACCTTTTTAAAATGCAAAAAAAAACAGAAAAAAATTAGAATGAAAGAGCTCAATACTACGTTCTTAGAACTATAAAAACATACTCAGTTAAATAAATAATCATTGAACTTTTACCACTTAAATATTTGATCACAAATGAGAACTTTATCAAGTGTTTAAGAAGAGAGCTTTTTGTTGGCTACATTTTCACAGTATAAGCCAAGAAAATTACTCATAAATTTATAAATTAAGTTAGCTTAGGTAAATTTGATAAAAATCACAACTCTAGAAAGCAATAATAGGATGAATCTTTAATACAGTAAGGTGTGAAAAAAATACATAAGCTGGATTATGAAAAAAAGAAACCCACTTGAGTTCTGACAAAATTGGAGATGTGAAGGATCTCAGACATATGGCCAGTTTCTCCCCTAAAGAAATGTATTGAATTCTGCAGTTACGCAGTGTGGTTTAAATAGTGAAGCAAAAACTTCTGTAAATTATCGTGCAACCTCCTTACAATCTCACTGGTTTTTAGGTGTCAAAGACCTATTGGGTCTTTGAAAACGCAACAGTCCAAATGTGCATAAAGCAACAGACAATGTGACAGTGTGGGAGCAGGCGTTTCTTTCCTAAGGGCATTTGGCTATATAGATCCAGGTGGAAACTGAGAATGTTTTTCTCTGCTAGCAATGGACCAGGGTTGCAGAAACGAGGGACCAGGCAGAACGGCTGGACATACATGGGGCCTGAATAACCAATTGGAAATTTGCAAGAGTTTCTGACACTGTCTTCCTCAAAACATTTGCCGTTTGCTAAAACTCAACATCTGTTCATGATTAAATCATACAGAAAACCAGTAATTGAAGAATCTTCTTAACAAAGTGATTTATGAAGTTACATAGTTAATGTAACATTCCTAAAAAGAGAGGCGGGAAATAGGGAGGAAGGGACAGAAGTTGGTGCTACATCTCTCAGTGTGCCCTCCCCTTTCTCTCCAGCTCTCTCTTCCTGACAAAAACAATAAAAATAAATCTTAAAAAAAAAAAAAGATCCTTTTGTAGTTCATAAGCATGATGATTGTATGTTCACATGCTTGTGTGAGATGTGCCTCCCACTAAACCTAGTTACGACTTCGGCACATTACCTGTCTGACATGAACTTGAAGGATCTTTTTAATGTTGGGGAAGCTGGGATGGCTCAGTGGGTTAAGCGCTCACTTTGCAACCCCAGACCCTAAAGATTGAATCCTGGACCCGGCTCAGGCAGACCTATATGCACTTCAGGGGAGTGCCCCCAGTTCAGTTCTTGCTGGGGCCTATGTGGTAGGCTCCTGGCCCAGTTCCTGCCCTGCAAAGCCCTGTGCTCACCTCTGGATTGAAACTATATGGAAAACGAATGCTGTCAACTATGGAGACTGCTCTGGGCCCTCCCCCTTCTCTCTGTCTCTCTCTGTCTGCCTCTCTCTCTGTCAAACAACAAAAATAAATCTTAAAAAAAATTAAAAATATGTCTACTGACACAGCTCTTTCTGGTCAAGGGTGGGGCAATTCAAACATCAAAAAAAATAATGACTGTGATAAACTAAAATATAAGGCTCCATTTTTAATGGAGCAAGGTTTGTTTGGGGGTTAGCTATAGTTCAATCAATATTTCTGCAGAATGGTTGATAAGGTTTAAGATTCAAGAATATTCTCTGCCTTTCTTCGAAAAAAATCTATTTCATAACAATCCTGTAGTTTTGCAGAGAAAAATTTGTTTTATTTTGTAAGAAAATAGCTTATAAATTCAAATAAGAAAATAAAAATATTTAAATCCCTAACTTAATAATGTAACCAAACAGGGATCTTCAGTGGCTACAAAAGCTATTAGGTGAAAGGTTGGTGGAGTATTTCATAATATATGGGTCAGGGTGACAACACTTGAATCCTGTAATCGTAGGGACAGTTAGACTTTTTATTCCTTTTGATGTGATTCAGTTGGATATACATAGCACCTCTTATGAATTATTTATTTTTAATATTTTTATTGTGCGACAGTTGACATTCAATATTATATTAGTTTTAGGTGTATAACATCAGTCTTAGACATTGATATAACTTACAAAGTGATCTCCCGACAAGTCTAGTACCCTGGACACCATACATAGTTATTACAATATTATTGATTATATTCCCTACTCTGTGCTTTGCTTCCCTGTGTCTGTTTTGTAATTTCCATTTTGTACTTTTTATTCTCTTCTTGGTTTTCATCCAGGCTCCCGCCCTCCTCCTATCTGGCAACCATCAGTTTGTTCTCTGTGTCTATGTGTCTGTTTATGTTTTGTTTGCTCATTTATTTTCTTTTTTAGATTCCACATATAACATTTGTCTTTCTATGTATGATTAATTTTGCTTAGTATATACCATCTAGATCCATCCATGTTGTTGCAAAGACAAGATTTTATTCTTTTTATGAATGAGTAATGTTTCCTTGTAGATATATATGCATCACCTTCTGTATCCAATAGTCTATTGCTGGTCACTTGGGCTACTTCCATATCTTTGCTATTGTAAATAATGTGCAATGAACATAGGGTTTCACCTATTTTTTCAAATTAGTGTTTTGAATTTCTTCAGATAAATACTCAAAAGTGGAATTGATGGATTATACGTCAGGTCAATATTTTTTTTTTT
Source organism: Craseonycteris thonglongyai (assembly GCA_004027555.1). NCBI lineage: Eukaryota > Metazoa > Chordata > Mammalia > Chiroptera > Craseonycteridae > Craseonycteris > Craseonycteris thonglongyai. The sequence goes on from PVKE010004726.1 coordinate 25,495, forward strand.
TTTTTGAGGAACCTCTATACTGCTTTCCATCATGGCTGCACCAATTTGCAATCTCACCAACAATGCACAAGGGCTTTCTTTTTTCTGCATACCCACCAACAGTTGTTGTTTGTTGATTTATTGATCACCATTCTGACAGGTATGAGGTGATACCTCAATGTCCTTTAAATTTGCGCTTCTCTGATGATTAGTGGCATTGAGCATCTTTTCACAGGCCTATGAGCCATCTGTATGTCCTCTTTGGAGAAAAGTCTACTCAGGTCTTCTGCCCATTTTTTAACCAGATCATTTGTTTATTTTGTTGTTAAGTATGGACACTTGAACGATGTTAATGCGTCCTATCCAAGAGTATATGCTTACATTTATTTGTATTTTCTTCAATTTCTTATAATTATCAGAGTACAGATCTTTTACCTAGGAGCTTAAATATGTTCCTAGGCATTTTATTTTATTTTATTTTTATGCAATTGTAAATGTTTTTGTAAAGAATTAAAAATTTTTTAATATCTATCTGTGATGACCAAGGTGTGAGGGTATCTGCTGCATCAAACCTTAAACTCCACGTTATTCTTATTTTTCTTGGTCTTGACAGATTTGGTAACCTTTCACCTGACTGTGAGCAGGAAGTCCTTAATTTCCTCAGTTTTGGGGGGCATGGCAAGAGCGTGTGGCCTGCATAGCAATTGGCAGGAAGCCAGGAGGATGACAAAGCTCCTGTTGTTTTCTTAATTTCTGATAGTTTGTTATTGTTGTATAGAAATGCAATTGATTTCTGAATATTAACTTTGTATCTTGATACGTACTTTACTGAATTCATCTATGCAGTCTAAGTTTTTTGGGGGAGAGTGGACTCTCAAGGCTTCTCTGTATGTAGTATCATATCATCTTCTAATAGTGACAATCTTACTCCTTCCTTTCTAATTTGGATGCCTTTTATTTCTTTTTCTTGTCTGATTGCTGTGGCTAGGACTTCTAATACTATGTTGAATAAAAGTGGACATCCTTTTCTTGTCCCTGATCTGAAGGAATCACTTAGCCATTCACCGCTGGGTATCATGTTAGCTGTGGGCTTGTCATAAGTGGTCTTTATTATGTTGAGCTATGTTCCCTCTATTCCCACTTTGCTGAGAGTTTTTATCATCAATTAATGCTAAATTTTATCAAACACTTTTTCTTATGAATTGTTCTTGAAAAAAGAAGAATGTGCTCAACTTTCTAAGTCGTGTTTCTAGTTAGCAAAAAGTTTGAAGCTCAGGTGACTACAATAAATGGTGTGACAAGGATATGGTCGACTAAATCCAAAACTGGGCAAATTTATATGACAAAGAACTTACTGTTGTTAATTGGCAAATGAACAGTACAAAAAGAGGGAGAGGGTACTTATAGACATACACAGACAAATGCTATATCAAAATTTTAAGTATCAAAAAAGAACAGTATGAAAATATTTAAATACTAGGGTGTTATAAAAACCTCTATAAGCACATGTGCAAAGACATAAACATTATGTAATTATTAAAAACCAGGCTTACAAACCATATCTCACCCTTAAGCAACCACTAAGATTGTTGCTGAGATGAAATTAATCCCTGATTTCAACTATTTCACCATTAATTTTTAGGAAAAGATTATTACATAAATGATGGTGGAAGTTAGTAGTCCTGGAAATTATTGTAGACCCAAAACCAACCTTGACATTTTGGCTCTACAACTAAAGGTCTCTGAGCTTCAGTTTCCTCATCTCTGAAGGGGCAAGTACTGTTTATTAATACACGGGGTTACAAAGAGGACTTAACAAAACAATGTATTTAAAGCACCTGCCTATCTAAAACAGTCTTCATATAAGAAAAATAAAGAACAGCCATGTAGTATATGTCACAGAAAGAAATGAGTGGGATAGACAACATGCCCAATTATTTGGAGGAAGGGCATCGCATCAAGTTATTAGAGAGTTCATGCCAAGTTTTCTGGGACGGTCAGAGCTTGAGCTTCTTCCAGAGTGAGTCTGAGAGAGCCTGCCAGGTGATGCTAAGTGTCTTCCCCAGCCTCTCGTGCTGCACGTTGATAGTCCAAACAAAGATTTGCTCCATAAACGAATGAATAGAAATAGTATGCTGATAAGGCAAGTAAGTTTCCCTTGGGATATATGGTCTCTATATGGAGGAGACTCCTAGTAAGAATGGGACAAGGGGAAGCCGGGATGGCTCAGTGGGTTAGGCACTCACTTTGCAGCCCCGAGGGCCGGGGAGGACCAAGGACTGAGGATCGAATCCCGGCCCCGGCCGTGCGGAACCATATGCTGAGCTGGGAGCTCCCCCCATTCAGTGCTCTCTCTGTCTCTGTATATCTCTCTCTCTCTCTGTCAAAATAAATAAATAAAAATATTTAAAAAAAAATCATTTAAAAAAAAAAAAAAAAGAATGGGACAAAAATCATACCTGGGGTGCCTGTGTGGTTGAGCCATGCTACTGTGCCCAAGTTTTCATATTATTTTCTTTAAGTAGTTTCCTTTCGTAATATTATGTCCCCAGTAGACCTAAGACATGTTAACTGAAAACATGGTAAGAATACTGCTGCTTGTAATATGCAGAAATAAACATAATCTTTTGAACTTTTATTAAATCCTTTTTATAAATAAAGGAGCCACTTATGCAATTTTTAATCTTTATACATTTTTCTTCATTAGAAGCATCTTTAGCTGCTACGATACTAGTCTTATACGCCTATAGCAAAAATCCATACATGCCGTCCAGCCAAACTTCAAGACTCCCTATTTTTCCCTTTATTTTTATAAAAATGAGACCACGTTTGAAGTTGCTTTTGAATAGAAAATAGCCTATTTTTCAGACGTCACACAAAAAGGGGAAAGTTCTTCATTGTTTTATTAGTTGAGCATTTCAAGAAAGCATTTGTACCCACCATCCCCGGGTGACAGCTATGGTCTCCGTTTCCCCGCCGAAGAAAAGCCACGAGCCCCTTTTGGTCACCGATCACCACGAACGCGTGCGTCCATCGGTGCAGCGGCCCTCGCCGCTTCCCGGCGCCTGGGCGGCGGGCTGCCTGGCCTGAGCGCTCCCGTCCTCAGCGGCCCGGGGACGAGACACATGCGCACCGCTGGTCCCTTTGTGTGCGCCGGCGAGGGCTGGGAGCCGGTTCACACTTCCTAACGGGGCAAAGACCTGGAACGCGAGCTCAGGCACAAAAATGCACGGTACACACAGCCATTGAAAGACAGCCTTGCCCCGTTTGCCTTGGCTCTTGGCAGCGTGCCCACCGCCCGTTCCCGGTGTCCAGTCGGGGCGTGGAGACTGGGCGCCCGGAATAGGGAGCCTAGGAACCCGGCCACCCGGCGCGCGCGGCGGGACCCCCGGGAGAGCGACGCGGCCCCCCGGGCGCCGGGTGGCAGCAGGCCCGGGAGGGGGGTGCAGCCTAAGGGGCGGGAGTGGGTCCCCGCCCGCGTGGCGAGGGGTGGCGCGCGTCTTGCCAGCGTCTTGGAGCCCAGCCCCCCTGCGGGCCAGCGGGAGGGAGCCGGCGGCGCAGCGGCCCGCCCCGCCGCCCCTCCCCTCGCCCTGCGCCGGGGAGCCGCGGCCGTGCGCTCCGGCCAGCTGTGCGCCTCCGAGTGAGGCCCCCGCCCGCCGGAGCTGCCCGGGCGGCGCGCGGGGACGCCGTTGGGGGCGCAGGTGAGGGCCGGCTCGCGGAGGGCGGCGCCGGGCCGCGTTCCCCGCCCGAGGCCGCCCTGCCAGCCACCCCGCGTCCCCGCCGGCCGGGCGCGGCTGGCTGGATGCGAGACCTGCGCCGACCCGGCGGCGGGCGGCGGCGCTGGACCCGCGGGAGCCGATCGCTCTGGCCATGGCCTCCAACTTCAACGACATCGTCAAGCAGGGCTACGTGAAAATCCGCAGCAGGAAGCTGGGGGTGAGTGGCTCGCTCGGCTTTCTGCTGCCCCTGCGCCCGCTTGGCGCGGCGGGCCGTGCGGGGGGCGGGGAGAGGGGACCCGCGCGGGGACGCGGGCCAGGAGGCGCCCCCCGCACCGCCCGCTTGTTGCTCGGCGGGGCTGGGGGGCCCCGCGCCCGCCTGGGGGCGCGGGCGGTGCGCACGGGGCTGAGGGCTCCAGGAGCGCCTTGGTCCCCAACCTGCGCGCGGGGCTGGTTTGGACGCAGACCGAGAAGTCGTGCAGACGCCAGGGGCGGCCAGTTCCAAGATGAATGCGCCCTAATATACAGTGCGACCCACGACGGGCCCTTCTCCGAAGTGTGTGCCCCTTGGGGGCATCACCGCTCGGTGGCGGGAGGGGGGACAGACGGTCCTGGGTGTGCAGTAGAATCGCCGTTTTCTCGTCCCCCGATTCCCGAGCCCGTTTCGAGGTTCTCTTGGAGCCCCGGCCAGCGCCGCGCGTCCGCGCTGGCGACTCGGTGCGCCCGGAGCCATGGCCCGCCGGCCGGCTGGCCCCCCGGCTGTGCGCGCCGGGTCAGGTGCACCTGCGCCGGAGGGCAGGCAGGTGGGTGCGCTCACGGCCGCTGGCACAGGAGCGAGAGGCAGCAAAGTTCCTGGAGCCCTTCTTGTTTGTGTTTGTCCGTTTTGGAAGATGTGCTGCCCGACTTTGAGACGCGAACAGTGTAGACCCCGGGGGTTCAGAACTTCTCTAGCGAGCAGTCGAGGTAAGAAGGAGGCGTGGGGGGAAGCCGGGGTGGCTCAGTGGGGTAAGCGCTCACTTTGCAGCGCTGGGGACCAGGGATCGAATCCCGGCCCCGGCCCGTGCGGACCCATGTGCTGAACTGGGAGCTCCCCCAGTTCAGTTCTCTCTGTGTCTCTGTATCTCTCTCTCTGTCAAAATAAATAAATAAATATTAAAAAAAAAAAATTAAAATGAAGGAGGCGTGGATGGTCCTGGAGGCCCCGGGGTGCGGCGGGCAGGCGCAGAGCTGCCGGGTCCGGGCGCGCGTGGGGAGCGGGGCACCAAAGCCTGACCCGGGCGGGCCGGCTCCGGGCTGGAAGGAAAACTTCCTCAGGGGGGCGAGAAGTGCCCGCTTTGGGGGGTTCCCGGGGCCTGGGGACCTCACTGTTCTCAAAGTTCCATTAATTATCCGGAATGCTGGGGGCAAAGCGGCCTCGGATGGGAACGTTCCTTGCGTTCCAAATGCTACAACTTGGCGGGGAGAGAGGCTGAACCTCGCTCATTGTCTCCCTAAAAATCAAAAGGATGTAGAAAGAAAGCGCTCAGTGTATCTTAAGACAATTGAACCGAGGTAGGGCAGGGTCCCTCAGAGGGGGTCACCACGCGCCCAGGAGTGGCTTTGCGGCGGGGAACACGCCGGCCCGTTCGTGCTGCCTTTGCGGGGTGTCACGTTCAAGATGCAGAGGGTGCCCTCAGGGCCCAAGAGGCCCATTCTTGAAATCTGTAGAAGCCAGGAGCACAAAACGAAGTGGCTGCGAAGCCCCCCACCCCCCAGCGTGGCACCGGGGGGAGAGGGTGCCGAAGACCCTCGGCGTGTTTCAGACGCTGCCCGTGGGCAGATGAATGCGCCCCATTCTTTTTCGGGAGACGAGGAAGAACGCACGTGAAAAGCTGGCCCCTCGCGGGGGGAACGCAGTGCTCCCATCTGTCACCCGCTCAGCAGCAGCTGAGAAAGGTGCGGGGCCAGAGCTGGGGAGAGCGCCCGCCCCTGCAGGGACTTGACCTTTGAAGCCCCCTTCGCTCCCGCATAGTCTTCCTTTGGTCTTGGAATCCTCATTGCGTTCGACACCTCGTGCATTATAAGCTCACTGAGGATTTGAGTCCTCCGGGGAAAGAGGTACCCGCTTGCACAGTCACCGTGACCGTGACCGTGAGGCTGAGGCATGGAACGCTGAGAGCCCTCCTCCCCGCGCGCCCGGCCGTGGCGGCTGTAGGACCCTCCCCACGCGAGCTTTCCAAGATTGCTTCGGATCACCACGGAACATGCCGCCTCCGTGAACGAACACGAGGCTCAAAACACTGAACGCTTCTTGGGTAACTGTGGCATGAACAGCCTTTGACACGTCCTGTGAGAACAGCGTTTCCCCCTAAAGATGTGTGCAAATGTGCATGTCCGTTTGCACGCTCACGGGTCGGGCTGCCCAGAACACAACAGAAGCGTGTGCATGCAGACTCATGGCTTTTGTCTTCTGTTCCTACTTGAGCAGCGTGAACTTCGCAGAGTTTGGTGTTTGTTGAAGCGGTTCCGTTTTGTGAAAAACAAAGCCAACTCTTATCATCTTAAACCGAAATATTAAATTAAATTAACCATGACTCTTTGGGGAGAATGTTGTCTATTTGGAAAAACTTCGGAGATGTTTCTATTCAGAATATTTTAGTGTTCAGAGGGGTGAATTCGAATGACAAAGCTGAGCATAGATGGGTCTGTGAAACTTCAAACCCAAAAGTTAAGTGGGTCCCCTGGGATAATAAAACTAAGCAAATATGCTGTGCTTTAAAAATGAAAATAGATACTCATGCCCCAAATCATAGAGGTAGGAATTAGATAAACATACTTCATTTGCATAGTTAATAGTACATATCACTAATCTCATAGACTCAAAACTATGGGTTTTTCCAAATAAAATACTTCAACTCAAATGCTAAATAATTTTTTTTGGTTTATGTTCAAAACTGAATTTCAAAATAAAAATAATTCTAGTGAATATTTTTGCTTTATTATGAATAGACTAATTCTTTCAAAAACCAAATTTTATAATAGTCAAATGGGGAAGAAAGACCTGACTATGAGGCCAGTTGTATCAGGTGATTAACTATGAAGACATGAAAACCTATTTTGAGATGAAATGTTCTAATGTACCCTTTACTCCTCACAAATAGAGCTTAGTGTTATGCTGAATGGGGGGCAGAAAACATTTCTTGCCCTCTAAGCATATGCCCGGACCCTGATAGAGGTGCTTCCAGGTTGAAGTGGTTGAAAGGGCTCTGGTCACATGACTTGGTATAGCATCCAATGCTACCTGTTGAGGACAGTTGCTTCACTGAATCTTTGGGCAAAGTAGTAAGTGTTATTTTTTTTTTTCTTTAATGTTTGCTTTGAACTTTATCTTAACTCATTCATCAGCTTTTCTTCCATTTAGGAAAATGATTTTGAGACAAAAATAGAATCATTTTCCTGAATTTTACTCTTGTTTTTAAAAATGTTCAGGAAGTCGTTAAATTTTAAAGACATTAAATCATTACAAGTATAATGATATGACTCTTATAGTCATTTCTTTAAATTATGTGTTAATTTTTCATTATCACATATCACTGTTTTTATAAATATATTATTTTCCTTTTGCAGGATGTAAAAGCCTTTCTAATGGTTTAGTTCCTCTATTCATCTTATCTGGTTGGTTGCAAGATTGGTGTTGTAATTCACAAGCTACCACAGGGCCAGCATTTCTCTTTTAAAGTACGGGGTATTTAAAAACACTAATAAAGTTAAAACAGAGCAGAAACATGCTGGGCAATATTATTTATCTCTTCGCTTTATCTATTTTCTTCTGACCACTGATAGGTTGCATTTAGTGAGCAAGGCATATATTATAAAATATCTAACCTGGTTTTGGTTCACAGATAAACTAGGAACTCAACCACTGAGACTATTAATGAATTAATATGTGGCTTATTGACTCTATAAATGGAGCAAAAGTAAATACAGCATCATGGAGTAAGATCATCATCATCATCATCATCATCATCATCGTTGTCGTCGTTGACATCCTTGTACAAATGAATTCCACACCTCCGCTATTTGACTAGTTCTAGACTCAGGCCTCACATCAGTTTGTAAGGAATTCTGTTCAAATGTTCCAACGTGAATATTGACAGGCACATTGTACACAGACAAATAGTATTTGATGCAAAATTATTTTTTCTATTTGCTTCTTGAAGTCGGGTGAGAGACTGTACTGGTTCATGTGGGTGTCAAAGGACTGTCTCAGGATAGGATGGCATCTACACATTTAACAAATGGTCACATGATCATGGAACTTCTATGGTTAATCGAGTGGTGTACACTGGTGTGTGTATGTGTGTGTTTTCCAGAGTCACGTTGCATTGTCAGGGTTATTAACAATGAACACCCCTGTCATCACCCCTCCTCCTAGTGCATTAGACCAGGAATAGTCACTCTGCCCCAACCTGGCTACACAGGCTGCAAGAACACGTAGAGGACCACAGGTGGAGAGGTGTGCACCAACTTTATGAGCCGGACATGTGTTCAGGAGCTTCTCTTTTGCCTAGTCGCCATTTGTATTAAAAACTAACTGTGAATTCATCTACGTGTTTCCTTCTCTCCTTGATTAAACCCTCAAGACACCTACATTCCTGTCTTAATAATTATTGATCTCCTTCTTGAAATTCTCTGAGTTTTCCTGTCCTACAAACAGCTTTCCTCTGATGAATGGAAGAGAGTAGATTTTTCATGAGAGGTGTGGATGAAAATTTACCCCTTTATAGAAGCTCACTCACTAATATAAGTACAGCTTATACAGAATTTTTACATGTATTATGTAATTCTTTCAGCATGCTTTTGAAAGTACATTTAACTTTACTCCATTAACACACATACATACATACATATATATATACATACAAATACAGAATTTCCTCTAACTGGTTGCCAACCTTTAAAAGTTATAGTTTTTGAAAGCTATGCTAAATCTCAATGTTAGACTAATATGAAATATTTTTCCATAAAAATAATAATGTGAACAGATAACAATTTACACAGTAAAAACTTGCCTTGTATGCTAAGATATTTTATGAATACTTTCCTCTCCTGGTGGGGAGGGAGCTGGTTCTATATATTGTTAGGAAGGATAACAATATGCATATTAGGCTGTACAGAATGTATCCAGTCATATAACTATTCTCATTATATTAATGATGGCTGGATTTTTCCAGACAGCCCTCATATATATACTAAAATCCAAAAAGAGTAAAATGAATCAGCCAGAGTTACAGAGACACAGATTGAATTGGGGTGTATAAAGGTATATACGCAAGTCTATGTTTTATAACTTCAGGTTCAGTGTTATATCTACAATGCAATGTATGTACACAGGTAGCATTCTAGCTATGGCTACTATTCAAAGTAAATGTGTTTTCTTGAATTGGTAATGTAATATAAAGGTAATATCATTCGCTTGACTCAACTTTAAGTTAGTTACATTTCAGATAAAAGTGCTATTGGCAGGTGAGAGATCGTAGAAATTTAGTCAAAAGTTGCAAACTTCCAGTTATAAAGTAAACAAGTTCTGGGGATGTAATGTACAAGATGTTGACTATGGTTTGCAATACTGTATTGTCTATTGGAAAGTTTGTATGAGTTCTCATCATAAGAAAAGTTGTCGGAAGAAAGAATTCTATGTGAGATGATGGATGTTAATTAAACTTAATGTGATAATCATTTATATGTGTGTGTGTGTGTGTGTGTGTGTGTGTGTATATGTATATATATATATATATATATAATCTCTAGATTGTACACATTAAACCCACACAATGTTATATATCCATTTTATCTCAATAAAACTGGAAAATGTTTCTATTTAGGAAATTTAAACCATAATGAGGATGTACTATACAGACATATCCCCAGGCTACTTTTGAGGCACATGATTTTATTTTCATTGTACCATCTTAAATACAGCTAATTTCTCATTTTAGGAAAGAAGAACAGGCTCCAAAATCCAGCTGACAATGTCGAGGTAAAATTTGAAACATTAAAAAAAGTAAACTACAGGGTCCAGCAGAAGTAATGGCCCTTTTTTATGAGCTGGTAGACTTTTAAAAGGGCGTTACTTCTGCTGGACTCTGTATGTTACTTATGAGATGTGATAACAAAAGTACAGTGAATGTTTAAACAAACAAAAAAGTTGTTATAATAAAAGACACATTGCTATTAAGTCCCCTCAAAATGCCCCCCTTGCTTTGAACACACTTATCCCATCGTTCTTGCCACTTTCCGCAGCAGTTCTGAAAGTGCTCTCTCATGAATGTCTTTAGTTGTGGTGTTTGGCTGCCTCGATGTCCTGAATCGATTCAAAATGTTTACCTTTCATGGTGATTTTGACTTTGGGGAAGAGCCAGAAGTTGCGCGGTACCACATTCACTGAATAAGGTGGATGAGGACACACCGTCATGTTTTTATTTGACAGAAATTGCCACACCAAAAGCAATGTGTGACCTGAATTGATTCAGGACATCAAGACAGCCACAACAGCTCAACTAAAGACACTACAAAACAGAACGACCAGAACGCCTCAGAAAGTGGCAAAAGGGATGGGAAATCTGTGTTCGAAGTGAAGAAGAGTATTTTGAGGGGGATGAATTGCAATGTATCTTTTACTATAATACTTTTTTTTTAATTTAAATATTCACTGTATTTTTCTATCGCACCTCATAATTTAGCATTACCTTTATGAGAAATGATCTTTTATTTAAGGTGGTTATAGAAAAGACTGGGTTTAAATCAATGAAATGTAAATTTGTTTAAAGGAAAACAAAAGTTTAAAATATAGTACAGATTTACAGGTGGTATGTGGTGACATCGTCACGCAAGCAGATAGCGTGACACTGTCACCCAAGGCCTGAACGTTGGGCACTGACCTCTACCAAGACCCCTTCCGGAGAGTGGGCTGCTCACTATGGTGCTTGCTGCTTTTAAGGCACAGGAATTGAAAGAGATGAACTAACAATTATGTTCCTTTCTTCTGGTCACATTAGTTTTTAAACGACTATATGCTACTCATATGTGTACATTTTTTATGTAAGATGTATTATATGTATCAGCATGTAGAATTACTTTCCTCAGGATGTTTTCTTAGTAAATATGAAATTGCTTTTCTCTGACCATTCACTATCTTTTCAAATATGTATATGTGTGTATACACACACACACACGTATACATATGCAATATGGTGTGTTATATTTTAAATATAATATGGATATATTTCCAAATAAAATGTTAGTATTCACACACATTGAGTTGTTATCCTTCCTAATAGTACATAGAATCAGCTCCCTCCCCACCAGGAGAGGAAAGTGTTCATAAAATGTCTTAGTAGCATACAAGGTAAGTTTCTGCTGTGTAAATGGTAGTTACATGTTCACATTATTCTTTTTATGGAAAAGAATATTTCATATTAGTCTAAAGTTGAGATTTAGCATAGCTTTCAAAAACTGTAACTTTTAAACGTTGGCGACCACTTAGAGAAAATTTTGTATTTATCTCTGTTTACACAAGACTAGTAAAATGTTTCACATACTGTTCAAGAAAAGGAATAGAAGCATAGTTGTTACATCTTTGAACTTGCTTTGAACACTGTCCCTTTTCGTTTTCCTGACTGGGAAATGGGAATACGTCTCCCAGGATGTGTTGAGGACCTGGGCCTTTGCTGTTAGAAAGGCACCCTGTTGTGTTACTGGGCTTTTAGAGACTTCATTACGCTGTAGAATCATTGAGTGTTAGCTATGTATGTCTTGTAAACAAATGTACCTCTAAAACCAAATCACGACGGTGAGCTTAACTCTAAGCCACCAAATTTAGGTCTAAGGGGGAAATGTATTCTTCTGTACCTTTAAAACTTAACACACACACACCATGGCTTTCTGATACTTTGCGTAATTATCTACATTACTTAGCCCAGTATTTTAAAAAACGGTCTCAACTCTGACTACATATTGGCATTAGATACAGTGCTTGGGCTCTTCCGTCTTGATTTGGTCTAGCTGGGTTTTGAGCATGAATATGCTTTCAAAGTTCCCCAGTGGTTTTTAGGTACACGTCTCCAGGGTTGATAAGCACTGCTATACCATGAGGATTTGGGGGGAAATCAAGAAAATTTATGATGTGTTAGATGACTGCAGACTACTAAAACCAGCTATTAGTGCTAAGACTTCTGAATCCTGAAATATAGCATTAGTTATCCAGTAAAGTAGTTGGGGGACACTAATGTGCTGATGGTCTGAATGGAATACTTTATAATGTGAACACAAAAAGAATGAAATAAAAATTTCTCTGAGGGACAGGAATTCACTTCTAAAACAATCTGGTGGAAATAACTTAAACTTCCTTGAAGAGTCTAGATCATTCTTTCTGTCAACTCCCTTGGTGGTCAGCTGATATTTCTCCCAGCAACATGGCTTCTCTTGAAGACTTCTTTCTTTTAATTTGTGTATTCTAATCTAAGTAATTAGAATACCGTGGCCACTTTATTTAAGACCCAGTAAGTTCTAAATGATGCTCTAATGGTTTTCCTTATTGGAAATTCAGTGCTGCGGACTTTATTAAGGAACACACATCTGTCGTTCAGTTCGTTTTTATTCCTCACGGTCTGGTTTTATGTCTATGCCAGGCAGGAACTGCAGTGTGCCACCTCATTCCTGGTATCTAAGAAGTTTCTTTGATCTTTTTGTTCATTGTTTCCTACTTGAGATAGGGCATGGGAGGATGGGGGAGGAAAGAGAGTTGAGGCACTCTACAGCAAGTACACATGGAGTGCGAGTAGATAGCATGAACTGTTTACAGAGAAAGAGGCCACCACACAGAAAAATCATGAAGGCAGAAGGCTTTCTTAAGAGTTCTGTGAAGAAGGAACAGCATACCCAAGTAACGTGTGTGTGTGGTGGTGGTGGTGGTGGTGGTGGTTGGGTGGGGGATGGTGGGGGGAAGGTCACTTAGATGAAGGCACAGAATCACCAATTACGTGACCAGACTTTGAGTTACTAACAAAAAAGGCCACCCAGTGGAGATGGGGTGACAGAGAAGTCATTTCTACTGGATCAGGTTAGTGACGGAAAAGTAGAACCAAGGCAAACTGGTGCAGCTACTACCCAGAAGCCTTAAGAAGCCACTTGAATGATGTTAGGGATCATGATGGTCACTTAGTCTTAAACCTGGTTCTCCACGCCTTTATTCCTAATGTGAAGTAGTGAAAAATTTGATACATCTCTTTCTGTCTAAATCTGCCAGTGTCAGCTTCTATTACAACTCATAGCAACCAAAATGACATTATTTGGAGGTGGCCCAATTAAATTTAGAAATCATATACTAAAATAATTTTTAGAGTAATGAATATTAAATCGTTGTTCTTAACAATATATAGACACTAGAATTCATTTTCTATTGTAATCACTCCTGGCCCGGACTGTTAGAGCATTGTTAGTGAATTATTTTGTTCACTTATAGGCAAATGTAGAAGCTTTAATGGAAGCATATATTCAGGTCATGTAATTAAGGAAAAAAATCTGTTTTGAGAGAGAGACCCACATATATATATACCCCCCAAAAAATTGACAGAGGGGCAAAAACAATTCAGTGAAGGAAGGAAGGATACTTTTCCAATGAATGTGGCTGGAGCAGTTGGACATTCTAGGCAAAATAATGAACCGTAACATAAGCCTCACACCTTGTACTCCAAAATATATCACAGGTTTCAATTGTAAAAAGTAAAACTGTAGAATTTCTAATGAAAAGTATAAGAACATCATTGGGAACTAGGAAAAGGGCATGAGTTCTTAAACTTGAAATCAAAAGCATTAAGCACAAAAGAAATAATGAATAAATTAACCTCATCAAAATTGGAAGTATTTGCTCTGTGAAAGAGTTTGTTAAAAGGATGCAGTGGTTGGGGGGAGCTATAGACTGGGAGAAAATATTTATAAGCTACATCTGTTGTAAAAGACTAGAACAAAAAACCCTCATCACTCTATAGTAAAATGGAAAACAGTAATTCAATTAAATAATTAGCAAACTACATGAACTGACACATCCCAAAAGTTCATGTGCATATGACAAACACATGAAACATGTTCAATATTCCTAGGGAGATGCAAATTAATACCGTCATGAGACATCAGTACATCCTACTGGTAAGACTACAGTGAAAAACAGTGACAACCGCAAATGCTGGGAAGATGGCAGAAACACTGAATTGGCTCACACACTACTGTTGGAAATGTGAAATGGTTCAGACACTCTTGAAAACAGTATGGCAGTTTCTTAAACTAATTATGCCCCTGCCATCTGACCATTGATTGCACACCTGGACATTTATCCCAGAGGAAAGAAAACTTCTGTTCACACACAAACCTATACATGAATGCTCATAGCAGCTTTATCTGGAATATCCCCAAACTGAAAGCCAATGAGATGTCCATCATTGTGAGTGGCTCAGCAAACTAGTACACCCGTATCCTGTCACAGAACTCAGCAACAGGAAGGACTGAACTATTGACACACACGGTGAGAAATCCCAAGAGAACTGTGTTGAGTGGCTGAGAGAAAACAAGCTCCAAAAGTTATAAACTGATTTCATTCGTATGATGTATGACATTCCTGAGATACAAACTTACAGAAGTGAAAAACAGATCAGTAGCAGGCAGGGGCTATGGAAGGAGAAGAGAGAGTAGAGTGTGTGTGGACACAAGGACAATATGACAGATCCATGTGGTGAGGAAAATATTCTGTATTTTCACTGTGTTAATGTCAAATCCAGCAGTAATACTGGATTCTAGTTTTATAAGATGTTCCCATGGGGGAAACTAAGGGAAGGGTATGCAAGGTCACTCTGTATTATTTCTTATAAAACCTATATTTTATATATTTATATACATGTCTTATTATATGTTATGTATATTTGCAGTTCTACTTTTAAATTTATCTCATAGTCACTATCACAACCACTCCAGTCTTGAGTCCTTTATTTTGATGCATACAAGTATTTGAATTTAGCTGGATCTCTCCTGTGCATAGTTGTTTCCAAGAAGATATTAAGAGTAGTCATGAGGATGGTCTCTTAGAAATTGCATACATGGGAATGTCTTCCTGGGACTTTTATACTTGAAAGATAACTGAAGCATGGATATATTTCTTGGACTACAGTGTTTTTCAGACCCCTTGTAGGGTCTTCTAGCATTTACTTTTTCTGTGGAGTATTTTGGACTCCGTTATTTCACTTTCTATACAAATTGCTTTTTCCCCACTTGGATTTCCATTCTTGTTAAACAATATGTTTTGCTTGACTTGACTTTGAAAAACATTGAGCATGAAACAAAAATAGATGAACTTTAAAATTGTGATCTTTGAAGAGAAAAACAAGAGTACAGTGATTGATGCTTTAATACATGCATTGAGTGAGTAGTGAAATTCAGAAACTCTTGAAGGGCTTCGTGTCCCACTATTTGATTCTCAATAGGCTAATGTAAATATTAGTTCACTATTTTAAGCTTTTGAAATTATAATACAAGAAAGAAAAAGCACTTTGAGTGCATGCTTCAAATTAATTCTATATACCTTCTTATTCCTGGTAAATTTTGTTTCTTTTAAAACTTCATATATCAGTCCTAATAGCTGACCAAAAAAACCACCCTTATATCAATATCAGATTAATTTAAAGTAGCATTTCATTGCAGTTATTATTATAATATGGTTAATGTCAAATATAGTATAAAAGTGTGATGTATTCTACTATAACCGTGGTTAATTATTGAAATTCAATAATTATGTTGTTCCTTTTTTGTCTATCTTACTATCTTGTGGTACGTATTTCGAAGACATTGGAAGATAAGAGACAATAAAGTTCACATGACATCTCTGTACATAACATCTATTGATGTACAACTTACTATGAATTTTTCGGAGCAGTATTTATAAAGAAAAAGACTCTCTAAGCCCTACTAAACCTACCCACAATGACACATTCATTTAGATAACTTCAGTTTGCAAGGTACTTCTGAATTAGAGAGTTCTATGCTGTGGCCCCTCCAGAACATGCATTTGGGCAATGTAGCAGTAAATGTTGGTACAAATCAATTCTCCTTTTTTATAATAGAAATATCAACAGCCAGGGGATGTACACAATAATTGTTCATTCAACAGCTGTTGCATGTGAAAAATACTGCAGGTGGTTTGTGGTATAAAGAGCGGACTCAGGTAGAAGCGAAACACCAGTATGCATAATACAACACCGGTGTTTTGATTGAGTACCTTAAGAAAAACACAAGAAAGTATTTTCAATATTGAGAGAGTTCAGAAAAATACTTCAGAAAGAAGATAACATTTAAGCTGTGGATTAAAACATAGTTACCCTGGGATATGCAGAGATGAGGTAAGAGAACAAAATAAAGGGTTCAGAGGATTTGGATAATCCTAAATTGTGTACAAACCCTACATAATTAATCAGTCTTTCTTTTACCTTGTGTTTTATTATATCTCTAATTTCACGATTAATATTATTTTAACTTGTTTTATTCTCTTCCCTTAAAATAGGGCTAATTTGCTCACTTTGTGAATGTTTACAGAATTATTAATACTTAGAATTATCTTTTATGTGCTTTTAATTTTAAAACATCTTTAAGGATTCTTAATACATATTACAAATTTATTTTCAGCAATAGAAATTTAATTTCTTCTTGATAATTCATTACATGCTGATTTTATTATCTTCAAAACTCTTGCATTTTCTCCTCATAATAAATATCACAGTCTTGAATTATATATATGTCTATGTGACTATTTTATTAATGTTTCTCTCTTCCACTAACTAAGCTCTATGAGGTTAGGGACCCCCTTCTACTTTTTCTCACTACATTCTCATAGCCCAAGACCAACCTATAGCAAGTACTCAATAGACACTTGTTAAATTAATACACAAACAAATGGAGAGGAAAGTGTTCTGCATCACACTCATTTCATCTAAAAATAATGAAGATGATTCAGGTTTTTTTTTTCATTTGGTATAAAGAAGATACATTTTGGGTAGTCTACCCTACAATGAATGTACTAGTAGGTTCAGGGTCTGAATTAATTTTTTTCAAAGTAAAAAATTATAAAATTAATCTTGGGACAGAAGAACAAAGTTGGAGGCACAACATTTCCTGATTTCAAAATATATTATAAAGCTACAGTAATCAAAACAATATACTAGCAAAAGACCATTATGTTGACCAATGGAACAGAGTAGAGAGCCCCAAAATAAATCCACACATATGTGGTCAATTCATCTTCCAAGGAAGCCAGGAATGCACAATGAGGAAAGGATAGTCTCTTCAACAAATGATGTTGTGCACATTAGTAGGGAAACTTCTAAGAGGAATCACACGATTCCAGCAGATCCCACAATTCCGTTTTGCTGGGTAAAAAGTCACTTGGTTTGCTATCTCTCTTAGATCAACTGAAAACCTTTGCTACATTGAGGGTCTGTAAATTCATTTTGGGTATGTGTTTGCTGTAATACATAAGTGAACATGGCTTAAAGTGCTTTTAATAGAATATAGTGTTAGTTATATATTGGTACATTTCATATATTCATGTTATTCATATACATATGAATAATTCATGTTATAAAATACCTCAATGAGTTTTTTTATTCTAGTGCTTTCTCTCTTTTTTTGCTGTATGGGGCATGTTAGAATTGTGTGGAGTCACAGTTGCACGTTGGGTGATAGTTGATCAATATAGCAGCTTGTTTTTAGTTAGGAATGTGAAGTAAGACCCATAGAGACGTGGAATGGTAACTGACAGCAGATGGGAAGCCTAGAACATTTTCAGGGTAGATGCTACAGCATCAAACACACACAATTGGCAATGCTTCCCTTTCAGTAAAATTACCTGCAGCTGTATTGGCAAAGGACTGGTCATTTATATTCAAAAAGCTAAATTATAGGCAATTCAAACTCATTTATCTTTTTAAAATTTATGTAAATAATGACAACAATAATATTTTTTTTCCAAAAGAATGAACAACTAGTTAGAAATGGCAATTTTCTTAAAGAGTTTCCACAACTATAATGTATCCAAATTAAAAACCTTAATTCAAAGGAAGGATTAAAGATTCCAAATTTGTTCGAAACAGAGGACACACCAGGTTTTAAATTTCTCTCTACCATGCTAAACAAAAATATAAGTATTACAGCCAAGAACAGTATCTGTCACATCAAAGTGTGTCATCATCTTTTGAAATGATACCGAAACTATGTTTTTATTCAGGAATATATTTCAAAAATAAACTCTTTTATTAAAATACTGTTTATTGTATTGCAAACTCAATAACTTAAACTTTAGTAAGAACTAAAATTTGCCTTTTATGCTTCCTAAGGCTCATCAGTTTTCTGAATTGTTGGGACTTTTTCTCGTTTTAAATCTACTCCACAAGTTTCCTCTTGCCTCTTTGTTGGTCTTGATGTTATCTTGTGTCAGTGTTCTCGGCATTTTACTTTTTAAATAACTTAATACTCACCTCTTTGT
This sequence comes from Craseonycteris thonglongyai, assembly GCA_004027555.1. Classification (NCBI taxonomy): domain Eukaryota; kingdom Metazoa; phylum Chordata; class Mammalia; order Chiroptera; family Craseonycteridae; genus Craseonycteris; species Craseonycteris thonglongyai. Next base: position 43,750 of record PVKE010004726.1, read on the forward strand.
GCATTTGAGGAAAGTTAGGTTTCTGGTGTGTGATCAGCAAATTCTAAAACAAGATTAAAGCCCAAGCAGCTTTGTCTGCAGAAACTGTGTTCAGAACCATTCTCCATAATGCTTTTGGTGGTGACTGTTGTGGAAAGTACTGTCTTCTGTATCTGTATTTAATTCATGGCTAAGCTGCTGCCGCGCTGGTGAGACCTCTCCTATCCTGAGCTCAAATACTATTTCATATTCACACGCAGGAAAAAAATCTCACCAGGCACTATGGAAGTAGTGGATTCATTACCTCTGGAACTTGGCTTAAACATAGAATTGATATAAAGGTATACCTTTCAGATAATTTTATTAAAGAACACAACACTTTTTTTTTTTTATGTATCTGTGGCTCCAAGTCATTAAATAAAGAAACTAGTATACTTTCCTATGAATGTGATATTTGCGTTAAAAGGCAACTTTTTCTTCTTTCTTGAATAGCATTTATGTACTCTTTTTAATAATTAAATTTATAATCGATTTCTCTCATTATACATTTTGATACTTAGATTGTCCCCAGTGTAGTGAGAGCCTCTTCCTGTGGTTTTTGTGTCCTCATCCAGTTCTCCATCAACTTTAAGCACGTCCTTTCTGTCTGACGCAATATAATAATATAAGGGTGTTGGGGAGAAGAGAAAACTCTTCTTTACCAAAGAATGGCAATAAAAAGTGCAAATGAGTGACAGAAATAGAAAAATATATCCTTTTACAATCACTAAGTCATAACTGAGTCACTCTGGCATCATCAGTCATTGAATGGAAATAATTAGCAAACAGAATATTCACAATTTGACTGATAAACATTGCCAAGAATGGGCCCAGTGATGTTACTCTCCTGATATGATACAATAACAAGGAGGTATATATGTCAATAATAATACACCATCAAAAATATACTGTTTTGTAACGTAATAAACACATTGATATATGTATGTTATATGTAAATAATAATTAGAAAGATACCAATAAGTTTTTATGCAAGTATAATAAAACTATAATTTTTTGCTTTATGCAAAACTACCAGAGGGGACTGACCATTGTATTTATACATAAACACATTAATGTTTCTACAAACATACTATATATCCTGCAGCAGTAATTAAATATAGTCATACATTTTCACAGAGTGAAGAAATTGTAGCAAACTCATAGATCTCTAGCAAGCCCATCGCTCTGAGAAATGTATATTAATTGACACTTTTGTGAATTTGCTACTTTCCAACTGAGCCACTGAATCTATTATTTCTTAACTTGTACAGAACTGGTAAAATAGTGGTACCTAGTATAAAAAATACGTATTTTCTTTTTTCATATTTAATAAACGTTGTTTTGAAGGCTAATTTCTGTCCTTGAAGTTTCATCTGAAGCCCAACCACGCTCACTTAGGAATTCCCAAAGCAGCAACACATCTCTCTTCACATTTCATCCTTTTAACTCATCTTATTTGTGTGTCTTATTCATGGATATAACTGTCTATTTGTTGACATTTCCCACTAACCATAAGGCTTATGAAAGCAGGCATCATGTCTGGTTTTTAACTATATGTTCTCGAGATCTAGCCCAGGTCTTGATAAATAGAGGTTACTCACTAACCGTTTATAAAATAAAATGGTAGTGATTACCGTAGTCTTCTTGCATAGATGTGTGTGTGTGTCCTCAGATGGTTAGGAATATTTACAAAATGTATCCTCAAACATCAGCTTTCCATGAAGATTTTCATTATATTATTGCTTCTTTCCATTTTGGTTTTAAATGTTCTAAATGTCATGGATATTTAAAGGTATTTTTATTCAACACACTCTTATAAATGATAGAAAGACCTTATTGTATTTATGCTAGATTTTTGGTCTTTATTTTTACTAAAAGCTCCAGTGAATTGCTTTGCTTAAAAAAAAATGTTTTTATAGAGCATTCATGTAGGGTATTAACTGATTAATCCTTCTGCTAGAAGATTACAAAACCCTCAAATCTGTGCAGAATTCAACAAATCCAGATTAATAGCATTAAGGCATTGAGGAAGTGGTTTCTCTTGGGAGCTTGAGCAATTATTTTATCTCTATGCCCAAGTAACTTGAGCCATTAAGAACTGTCCTGTCTTTAGAATTCTCTGAGCCAGGAGGACTGGCAGCTTTGACTGTTTTCTGTTACCTTCATCAGTGATTTCTTTTTATCCTGTTACTTGGAATCTGGCTGTGGCTTGCATTATGGAAGCTATGTGGCCTTGCCCACACTCACTGCTTTCTGATAGCATTACACTTAGCATTTAGAAGAGATCGACAGTATTTGTGGGATGCTACTTACTGTTGGCCTCTCGCACGCCTTCTCCCCTTAGGAATGTGTTGTTACTGAAACACTAACGATTCACCATCAAATGAACTGAAACATTTAGCTTTCAGATTCCTGAATAAGAAGCTTGATAAGGAAATCCACAGAGCACTTTCCAGCGCGTGTTTTCGTCTTAATTGTGTCCTCTCTCTGATTTGGATTTCATGCTACTATGTCTGTGTATCATCAAGACAGTGCTTAGCACCCTATTGACACCAAATAAAGTTTAAATTGTAATCATTGTAATTACTGCTGCATTTGTTGGAAAATAATATTTACTGTGGACTCTTGTCAGTATTTTATTACTTAAATCGCTTCCTCCTGTGGCTCTAGCATTCTGAACTCTGGACCTAAAAGCATAAAGATCTGGGCCATCTAAAGATTTGGCAATTTTTTAAGTCCACAATGAGTCTTGGGGTTCAAATGTCATTGTAACTTGTAGCACACTTAATGAGTATAGTGCCCTCATTGCCTGGCTGCTCTTTTCATAAACATTAAATATGTTTGCACAATGATAGGCTCACATCTGAAAATAACTAATGTAATCAATGTGAATTCCAGGAATTTGCCACATATCCTGATGTGAGACTGATGTTTTCTAGAAACTTTTTTTAGTTGAAAGCTTGCCTTAGGAGGTTATACAAAGATGTGCCTCCCAGTGGAGGGCATATGCTTACTGTTGCTGCTTAAGTTTTAGTTATTATGATCCAGTTGTATATTCTTTAAGGGGAAACCTATCCCCCAAGTTGTCTACATCTTTATCATCAAATATGTTGACAGCCTGATGACAAGTTTGATATTTAAAAAAAATAGGTCTGTATAGTAGATTTTGAAAACCAGAGGCTAATAGATAATGACATTCTTATTTTATCATCTCCAGTCTAAGACACAGATGTTCAAGGAAGAATTTTGCTATGAAAAATTAATGAAGGAAAATGACCTATAAGATATTGTAGGTATTTTACATAATCTGTAAAATTCTGCAGCTAAAACACAGTGGATGTCTTATATTTGTCAACTAAGTGTTTGCAAATTGGGTTAAATGTGAGCAGAGCCAGCCTGAATTAATGTAAATTATGAAGTGCCTATAATGATGTATAATATTATCACATATAGTTAATCATGGCCTGAAGAATCTGCTTCCAAGAACAACAAAAATGAAAACTACCTTTGCTTTTTAAATTTCAGATCACACTTGTTGAAATCAATGCTCTTCACATGTACTTCAAATTAACTTATATTACAAATTATATTTCCTGTAGCATTTTTATATAATTTAATTGACTACTTAAATAACTTTTTTTACAAAAGAAGTTAAACTTTAATATAGATCTGTGTTATTGAAGTCTATAATTTGTGGAACCCAAATATGGGAGAAAATATGATAAATACACACACATACACACACACACGTGCACATACAGATGGAAACCAATTCACTGATTTTATTGTATGGAATGTTTGATTTTTATTCCTAGATTGGAGGGTCTTTACTTCTCTAAAAATATTTTTAATGGAAAGCAGATATTGAGGGGTCTGTATCTTTATTTAAAACAGAAAAATTTGATTTATATTTTATATTTTTGTGATGTTCAAAAAATAAGTAAAATTTCTAAGGAGATTATTTATTTGCTCTTAAGTTTAAATTTATGATAAAGTTATACACATATCACCACCTTTGAAAAGTTTTCAAAAATAAACGTGCCATAAAGAAAGCAGGATGAAAGAGGAAGAATTCTCAACTTATTTAAGAATGAGTTAATCAAATTTGTCTGAAGTGGACAAAGATCCCAGAGGTCAGGGAGAAAGAGAGACAGAGAGAGAGAGAGGAAGACACTTTCTCCTCTGTCCATAATGAAATATTGTTTACTGATGAATAAGATGTTGATCTAAGTTACTTTATATTGATGATAATGGAGAGAGAGAGAGAGAGAGAGGGCCCAGAGCAGTTTCCATAATTGTACATCATTAGTTGTGACATGGATTTATTCCACAGGTGGATGTGGGACTGTGCTGGGCGGGAACTGAACCAGGGGCCTCCCTCCTGCCTGGGAGGTGAGACCCTCAATACTGAGCCATCCCAGTGGTTACAAGTTGCGTCCCAGTTTAGCATATGGGTTTGCATGGACGTGAGCTTGGAATCACACCCTAGACCTCATAATTGCAAGGCAAGTGCTCAACTGCTGAGTTGTCTCGGCATTCCCCAGAGAGCCATTTTCAAATGACAAATATGGATGTAATAAAAAAGCAAGTATTCACTTTAACATGAGTTATTAAATTGATAATGAACCCAGTAATAATTTGTTACAAGTCAGGGATGTGGAGTGCTTCTGTTCTAGAAGATGCTAAATACATTATAACACAAGTGGTTTCAAACATTACTTCACAGGTTTTTCAAGAAAATGCAGAGTTGGCATTCCTCGTCTTACTCAACAAATCTATATTTGACTTGTATTATTGTATAAATTAATAATTTAGCATGTGTCTCTATAAAGCTGTCTAGATATAATCAGATCATTTAATTTCTTTTATCTCTTGCACAATGAAAAAATTGTTGTTTAAAAAGAAACATATCCTCCTATATTCCATCAGATAATGAAACACTTACTATACCAGAATTATCCCAAAAGCCAGTAAGCGTGCAGTTTCCTGTATCGCTTGTGCTGATTATTTTTATATGGTACACATTGACTCTTAGTCTTGGAATTCAGTTATTACTATTGAGGTGTCTGGATTTGCAGTGATGGATGACGTAGTCACCAAAGGATTTAAGGAGACCATGCTTGCACCCTTGCTCCCTGATTGTGCTGTGAGTGACAGCAAGGAAAAAAGGACCTGCAGCTTCCAAGTCAGGATTCTGTGCAAACAGCGATGATTTCACTTTGAAGTTATTTTATTAAGCATTTTCAAACCAAATGAAAATTCCTCGGGTTTTTTTTGTTTATTTTTTTACCCTGTGCCTCATTATTAATTCATTATTTACCCTCCTTAGGTGATTATCATGATTCATGTGCCATTCCTTGTGGCTGGTATTATATACACAGTTGCCATTCTATAATGGCGGCAATTTAATATTTTTCATTACCATGGAATTACTTTCCTTGTATGCAGTAAAGGAGGCTTGTGCATTTCAGGAAGTAAATTATGAATACTTATTTAACAAATAGAAGCATGTCCCTGAGCAGATTCTTCCATTAAGTCCCGCTCTACTTAGAATTTGAAATATAAGTTAAACTCAACATGTTAAAAACACACACATCAATTTGTTTGCCTAGGACGCACCCAGTCCTAGGAGAGGTGACGGCAGCGTTTATACCCCTGATGAGTGTATGGCTTTATAGATGCAGTGTCTATTGTATTGTGTGTGTGTGTCATGTATATGCATTACCTATATTGTATATATCATTCAGGTATGGGTTATTTTGTATATACAATTATATATAGTATATACTTTTTTTTTTTCCTATGTACTATGTTGTTTTGACATCCTAAAGAAAACCGTTCAGGCTGGATGAGACTGCCCCTCCCCACTGACCCATTTTAGAGGCAGATAGCAAAGGACTGAGGCCAGAGCATGCCTTACGCCCTCTTTCCAGCCCAAACACTAAGGGAGCCAGTATTTCTCTGTCTTAGTCATCCCAGAGCCATGTGCCAGGCAACTAGGGACCACCCTGATAGCTCAACCCCCCTGGAATGATTCAAACTGGCCAATCCCAAGCCGGTCACCCTGCCCGGCCTTGCTTTCCCCCCGGAAACCCCAGTGAGGGCACTGGCCTGAAGCTGCCCCTCCTCCTGTCTTCTGTCTCCTGACCACCCCGGTGTCTTTGCTATGTGGCCCTTTGTGTGCCGTATCTCCTGCCTCTGGGACCTAATAGGCGGAACAAACTGTGTTTTCTTGAGCTTCTCTGTCTCCTCTATACCTGACTAACCATCTCACAAATCCACACAAAACACCCCCATCTTTCTACCCATTTAACTATCCTCCATTTTCTGAGAACTGTGAAAAGAGAAATAGAAGCTAAAGACATTTAATGTCTCATGTTTAATCTTATTAAGATCTGGGGTTATTTCTGGTTTCAGACTTAGATAACAGTGTGATATTAGTCATAGGTTTGAATGATTTCATTGCTACTGTGTGCAAGACCAATGAAAGCACTTCTAGCCTATTTCATTCATGAGTGACGGGGCAGAAAGAATCAAGAGTATGGAGACCGGCTTGAATATGATGACACAACCCCCAGCTCTGGATAAAAATGGCAAGTTGTTTTTTTGAAATAAAACAAAGGAAGAACCCATACATCCTTCAGAGTAAACTACATCGGGATTTCATAAGTACTTGGACATTAGGGACCAAGATGTGGGAGGAGTTGTTTTAGAAGCTGTCATCTTTCAGAGCTGATACATCTGAGGATAGTGGCAATGACACTGAAGGAAGTACGTGTGTAGAACTTACTGAGTTTGATATTGTTTATACTGACTTCAACTACAAAAGAAAAAGCAGTCTGGAATGGCACCCAGAAATTGTGGAACAAGAGAAGACCATGAGTCAGAACTAGAAAGATAGATTTATAAATCACCAGTGTCTGCTGAGTCCTGATGATCTCATAACAGAAGTCAATTGTACTTTGATTTCTTATTGGTTTGTTTATTTCTCCTTAATTTTATACAAGTTTAAATAATAAAGCATTGTATCCATATCTTTAGTTTCAATAAAACAGTATTTTAAATTCAACTAATTCAAACTTGTGTAACTGCTTTGAAGGATAGGGAGAATAATTAAGAAATTAGTGGGAGAGGAAGGAGAAGAGCCAAATACGTGGTGATGGAAAGAAAGCTGATTCTGGGTGGTGAACACATATTGTAACACATAGACAAAGTATTATAGAGTTGTACACCTAGAACCTATGTAATTTTTACTAACCCATGTCACGCCAATAAATCTAACAATAAAAAAGAAATCAGAGATGGTAATCTAATTTGTAGGGAATCTACAGTTTATGAACTACTCCAGGAAGTTGCATGAAAAAGACGTTAGTAAAGGAGCAGAAAACAAAGGTATAAGAAAATTTTCACCCAGTCAATTAATATTAATAGTTGTTAATTTTGAGTTGGGTGCTGGAGCTAGAACATGATGGGAGTTTTGTTATCACAGAACTTTTGTTTTCAAGGTTTTATCTCTGAAAGACAGTGGACAGTTTTAAGCAGAGATTTGTCCTTATCTGATTGAGGTTTTCGAAGGACCAGTCTGGCTGCTAGGCTAAAAGTGGATGGGGGTTGAGAGGACACAGAGAGAAAGGAATTGGGGAGACTATTTAAGAAGCTGTTGCATTATCATACTTGAAATAAAATTCTAACCAACCAAGTCTGAACAAGTGAATGAATGGTCTTTTGCTTCTGGTCTCTTTGAGAACAGTTCTTAGTTGAGCAGGAAATACCAAGAAGCTTTCAAAGCACCTCATGAAATTCACGGTGTTCTTGCTGATGAATTCTGTTTTATCCCATTCATCATGGCAAGTTTTGTGCAACTTGCTTTCTTACCCCCAAGTTGCCTCCATTTTCCCCCAGTACTTACCTGATAGCATTGATTATGGAATAATAATAACATTAAAATTAACGAAAACACGTGGACACAGTCAATAGTTTAGTGGTTACCTGAGGGTGAAGGAGAGGGTAGGTGGGAGAGTGTGAGACAAGAGGAGTAGGGAGGGAGCATCAAATACATGGTGATGGAAAGAGAGCTTGATTCTGGGTAGTGAGCACATAATGCGATGTATAGACAATGTGATGGAGAATTGTACACCTGGAAACTGTCGTTACCAATCAACGTCACCCCAATAACTATAACAATAAAAATCATTGTACTAGCTTTGTTTATATATGGAGCATGGACTGTGATCAGCGTCTTAGGTGCATTATTTCACATACGTAATTTTTCCAGACTACTCCATGAATGAGGTAGGTCACCTGAGTGTCCCCATTGTACATATAAGGAAACTGAGGCATCACTTCAGAAAACCTGGTTCCTTCAATTCCTATTTAGGAAAAGCCAGAAATCAATACCAGAAAACTACTAGAATGCCCCTTCAGTGGAGGCTAAGGGCAGGTGGAGCCTCCCTGTGACCACAGGCCAGGTTCTGAGTGTGACCCTGGGCCCAGGGACGCAGTGTGGCTCACAGGTGCCTCTTGCTTATCTCTCGCACCCCCCTTGATTACATAGGCTTGGGGTTCACTTTTGTTAATTGTTGGCACCTGGTCTTTCTGCCCCTCTTCCCAGTTTCTGGGGCTGCTCACCCTAGTAATCATGTGGGCCCAGGGTGGAGAAGATTCTTCAGTTATTTCTAAAACCTTTTTATCTTCATCTTCATTTCCATTTCCTCATCAAGAGAGAGATTGGGCAGTGGGGGGCGGATACACATGTCTGATCCCATTATTTCTTCAAAGATACATTTTCCTTCTTCCCCAGTTGTCCTGAGTCACAAAGTATGGCCTAGGGGGAGACAAATTATCCAGTTCAAGAAGTTCTTTGTAAGAAACAAAGGATTTCAAGCATCGGTTATTTCCACTGTTGTTTCTGCCCTGTTTTTATCCTGCTTGAAGCATCATTCGATTTGAAACCCCTTCAAAGACCATTGCTGGCCTTGGCTTGTTTCCTATCACAGCAGTGTTAATAGGAACTGGAGAGAAAAGCACATTTTACATTTACCCCACGTAGGACAGTAAGAATTTAACAAGTACAGACTTAGGTGGAAAAAAATGAATACTCTTTACTTATGTACCTTTTGTAATCATGCTTCCCAAGTTTGAGGAAAACGTTCAAACTTTTCACTCAATTACAACTAGGCTTGTCAGGCAGAATGTAGCATACGCACAGATAAATTCAAATTTCAGATAAACATTGAGTAATTTATTTTTAGGTGAGTCTCAGACAATGTTTGTATTTTTATTTGCTAAATCTGGCCCCCCAATTATAACCTTAAATATAAAACAATTTTTAGTTAAAACAATCAACTTTTAGTTCGAAGTTAAAAGGCGAAATAAGAAAAAGGTGTTAAATGTCTCAAATTAGTTTGTATAATCCCCAAAATGAAGTGATGCTCCCTGATAGACTCCCAGCAGGTGGAATGATCACAGCTTGGTGGTCTCTATTAATGCACTCACCTTAGTTCTTGCCACCGTTGGAAGATTCTCTCCCCCAACCCCTAAATCTCTCTCCTTTGCACCTAGCCTCTGTCCTGGAACCCCCATTTTGAGTCTCTGCTCTGGGGTCAAGTGGGCTCTCACTGCAGTGGCTCCTTGTAGAGCCTGCCATGTCCCTGCTGGGTCGTCCCTTCCGTGTCACAATCTTGCTCAGGAAAAGAGACGCAAGACTACTGGTAAATACTTTCTGAAACTGTTTTCAGTTGCTTTGGCCACGTAGCTTCCTATAGAGTCCACTAAGGGTATTTATTGTCTCTTAGAATTGCTAACGGAAGCAGGCTACCGGCCTGTCTCATGTGTTTTCATCTTCCTATTCCCCCTTCCTTGATTTTTCTATCACCACCCCACCAAAGGTCACACCTAACGGAGGCAAACAAGGCCGAGGACTTGTAGAATCCTGCCCTGATTCTTCTGTTTCTGTCTTCCTCCCAAGGCAGAGACCAGCTTTCTGCCAAGAGCACCAGCCCTCACTTAGCCTCCTCTCCAACCTCTAACAATAGCTCAGTGCTTTGTTCCTGAATGTAACATGGGCTTGTAAAAATGAGAAATATTTTGTTCTTTCTCTGACATCCTCAAGCTGTTAAAACTCGGTAAAGATTCAGGAAAGCCAGCTTTCAGACTCAATGACCCCTTTTATTCCAGGTAGTATTATCCTTCCAGTTGAAGGGATGGAAAGCATGCAAAAGCTTCATTACAATAGGCTTTTCAGGAATTGAAAATGTATTGCAAACATCATTTAAAAAATCTCCCATGATACAACTGTTATCGTGTATGTGTGTAGGGTTGTTTCTCTCTCTCTCTCTCTCTCTCTCTCATGCACATGTGCATTATCTTCTTTCTTTTTCAAAACCATATATTAATTGTGTGAGCATAATTATAAAACTGACATGGCCCCCTAATATTGGAGAAACACAACATTATTTCAAAGGTTGAATAACTCTGATGCTGAATTTTGAGGTATAAGTAAACTTTAGGCTGCTTTATTCTAAGTGAAATAAGAAACATTCATTATATTTAAGCTCATTCAGAAAATATTGTGGTTGGATCTTTAAAATGACATTTTTACCTACAGTAATTTGAATTTGACTCTTGATATGGTGACTAGAAGGTTCAATATATGCCAGGGGCCTATTCATTAGAAAATGTGTCAACACTCTTTCTAATACCATTTTTCATATTTGAACCAATGAATGTACAACTCCTTGGGGAACTACCTATGCCTTTTTTGGCAAGAAAATGGTTGCTCACAGTACAGCTAAAGTGGTTCCCAAGGGTTCCCAGTGCAATGTTTTGTAGTGTATTCAGAGCTAGGGTCATTTTGGTCAAAAACAAAAACTAGTGAAGTCTCATAATCCTTGTCATTACTGAACTAAAATAACCTCTTCAGACATACTATAGCCAATTATATTAATTTTCTCCAAGGAAAAAGGGGGAGCAAATCAAAAGGTACAACACAATGTAACACTTTTTTAAATAGCAATGTATGATTTTCAGATATATTTTTAAATGGTTTTCTTGGGTAAAATTTAAATATGCATGTCCCCAAATAAAACCTGAACTAGAGAGTATTTCACTTTTGAAATTCTGGTGGGCACATTTGTATTTATTTTATCATATTGAGGAAAAATTCAGAAGTCATGACTGAAGAAATAATATAATTCATAAAGAGCAATTGTATATCTCTGTATTTTAATCTACTTTAGCACAACAGGAAAAGTATTTATATAATATATTGAGCCATTTTAGAAAAAAGAAGGAAACTGTGGTTAAGTAAAAGATAATATTGGAATCTCATTTCCTCTGGAAAGTTGAGGAAACAAAAGTATTGATATTATCAAGAGGTAGCAATTTACAAGATATAGAATAAAACTAAGCACTATGATCAGACCCTGTGGAGATGAACTCATATTGATTATGTCCTTAATATTTTGTAATTTGCTTATTATGTGGTAGTAAAAAAGTTGAGTACTTTGAAATTAGAAGTATTAAATGAAGAATAAAACATGAAACATTTACCGCAGAATTGGCAAATATTTTGAAGAGAGAATTCATTGTTTGCTTTATGTTAGGGACAGTACCTTTAACACTTTGTAAGTGAGCCCTCATTTATGTGGACTCAGCTTTATCTGAAATTACGTTCCTGAAAATAAGGAGACTTGATTCTTCCTGCCATTGTACTGGGCCATTGATCTGCTTGAAAGTTAATTGTTTTCCTTTAGATATATCAGCTCTTCTATTAATAGTAAATACATAATAGCTATTCCTGTCTTGCTTTCCCTTAAAAATCTTTAATTTTCTCCCTTCTATTTTTCGAGTATAAATACTAATCTCTTGGTTCCACTAAACAAGCATTAATCAAGCTGAGCTGCTTATCACAGTACCTAATGTTTTCAATGTAGTTCTCCACAGGTACTCTTTTAAGACTTTGGTGTTATGTATTATTGATTTAATCCATTCGTTATTTGTAGAAGAGTTATCTTTTGAACTATTTTTCTTTAGTACATAGGAATAATTTTTTTTCTAGATACATGCTCATATGTGAATTTTTTCATACATTAAGAATATACACAAGAACAAGAAATTCTACAGATACTCCTAAACACTTTGTCTTATAACGAGTGTAAGTACCTGAGAAGTCATGTTTTGTTTTGTTTTTTTTATTTTCTGAAGAGTTAGACAACAAATCAGGATTCTCAGAAGACACACACAGTTGCCACTGTGTCCATCAGGGTCCCTGCAGGAAGCAGATGGCTCCCTCAGAAGGGGTGATCAAAGAAATGTCCCCTTGGTCTAGGCAACTAATGGACAGGAGAAAGGCCACCAACAGAGGTGAGAGGACACAAGTGTCAGCAGCCCCTGCCCACCCTGAGCCTCAGGACAGAGCACAGGAGTGGAAGTCGCTGGGGAACCCTGGTGGAGTTGGCCTTGAGGGGACAAGTAGCGAGGCTTGCAGAAGCCTTGAGGAGGAAGGGAGGGAACAGCAAGCAGGGAAGCCCCACTCCTTGCTTACCCCCACCCACCCCCACCCCCACCCCAGTAGCTCACTGGGCCTTTATTTTGTCAGGATCCTGGTGGAACCAGCAGGAAGCACGGTGACTTGCTTTGCGGTCCATACAGATCAGCCTTGGTGACACAGAACAGGCCAGAGAACAGTGACTCGAGTGAGGACATCATTACCACTTTTATGAACACAGTTAGATTCCTTGGATTGTCAGTTAGGGTTGTATGTGAGTTCCGTTAATGATGCCACATTTGGATTTATTTGTATAGCAGGGTGCATAATTATATATACATAGGCTACTTGTAGCATGCTGAGAATATTATATTCAAAGATAGGTTTGGTAGGACGATGATTCTGTATATTATGTGTTTCACGGAGTGCATGATACCCTATGGTGACAATGCTGTTTGAAATATATAAAGTTTGAAATAAAGTTTAAAAGAACTTTTATCTTTTGGGGGATCCGAGTGCCATGAGGTCTTACCAAGGAGTGAAGAGGTGTAGAGGTGATGTCTTAAAAATGCTATGGGCTTCAGGGTCCCTAAGTTTCTTTTCGATCTAAAATTTTATGTTTGCTCTTCTTCTTTATCTTGATCACTTTGGTTCAGATGGGTTCCAGTTAAAAGTTAAAAATGTGAGAATAAAATTCAATAGAGTTCTGGAATAACCCACAGAGAATGTGATACACGGTCTAGTGACATGTAGTACATTAATAGGAGGGGCTGGAGTAAGTGAGGAATGTGACTCCCAACTCAATATGCAGTATAAGGGACATTGAGCCGGACTTGATATAGAATCAAGTTTTGAAGGGTTCTGAGAACGTAAGAGTACCATATTTTTCCCTACTTATATTTTGCTACAGATACATTTTTCTATAATATGGGCATCATAATAAATTTTAGCAATTTAATTGTGAGCTGGTTGAAGTGAAAATGGACCATTAATACAAGTTCATACATGTAAGTTAAAGCATTCTTCTCCAGGTATTTTATTCATTAACTTTCGCACATTTTTATTAAAAGGAAATACTTTTTGTCACCTATGATTAGAGTTAAAGTGGAATTACTATTTATTCCTCTAAGGAGGAAAAAAATGTGTTCAACTCTTTAAGTAGAGATATGAAAATAATTTAAGGAAATACAATTCATAAAGTATTTTTAATGAAGGATGACCCTAACCTGATAAAACATTTCTTCTGCATTTGCTCAGTCTCTTGCCAGTGTGTGGCAGTGACCTGATTCTAATTTAATTATCAAAACCACTAATAAATTCCTACATAAATCAAGAGGAAGCAGGTCATTTCTAAGAGTTATTAATAAATTGGCACACTCAAAACTCGTTTAATTCTTCAGCATCTAAACTAATGAGATGTTACAGCCTATTTGTTGGCATATTAATATAGCTGAATACATTGCTATTAATCAAATATGGAACATTGGAAATGGTAAAATAAATACATTTTAATAGTAGTGATAACTTACCTCAAAATAAGTTTAACTAATTTAAAAATGAATTATAATGTTCAATTTTTAAATAATGGTTTATGGATTATGCTGTCATTTTAGACACGCTTACTGACGTGTAATTTATAATGGTAAAGATAATGAGAATAAGAAATGCATGTAGGAAATTTTTTCTCCAAATTTATCTATCTTTTGAGATGGCAAAACGAGTGTCAAAGATGTGACTATTAATAGACTACCACGGTGACAAGAGCTTAACACACTTTTCATGTGTTAGTTGTACATTCTTGACTAAATTATTTTATGGCAATGAGGTAGCTCATCTAAAATATTCCTGTAACCTCTTCTACAATTCTCTGAATTTATATTATCAAACCAAAGCTAGTAACATATCTTATCTGTTCAGGACATATTTATCAGTTTTATTTGCAAATGCATGACCTGAGTACACACATTGAGGTCAACAGATATGATCTTCAACTTCAAAAACATTAAGGTCTGTGATATAAAATACAGGTGCTTGTAAATAGGCAAATGGCATCTAGGTAAATGAAGAGCTCAATAAACAACTCTATAGGTAAACAAATGCTGGGTAGCTTTTGTTTTTGTTTTTTTAACATCTGCTCTAAACCTAGCAGTTGGTTTGGACCTGAAAGCACCTTTGTGTTATACTGCTTGAATGCATGTTGTTGTTCTAAGAAAGGTCTTACACATGAAACACAGGTGAGGAAGGAGCGGTCATATTGATGAAACTGTAGCCAGGGTGCGGTGTGAGAATTTTAAAATGGGTACAGGCTGTACCACCGTAATAACCCAGGTATGTGGCATATACGTGAAGGCAGGCTCTTAATTTTCGGGCGTTGAGTTGGGTTTTGTTCTTGGGTTTACACTGCTGCTGAAGTTTACTCCCTGTTGCCGAAAAGTGGGTACAGCGTAGAAGTTGAAATGACAAAACAATAAATTTCCCAGAAAATTAAAAGAATCCATTTTGAAAGTTTTGCTTTGTTAAGCTTATGCATATCTCTGCCAGTTGGAATATATCTGTTTTAAACGTTATTTTAGAAGATAAGGGACATTGTGAAAAAGAATAAAGTCAAAAAATCATATAAGAATTGGTTAGTTACTGCCCTTTAATGATACAACACAGCCCAGTAGTCATGAGACCCCTCTGTCTTAGGAGACTCATTCTATTTACAAATGGGGATCTTAGGTCACTGTTGTGGGAAGCTCTCAGGTTGCTTGGGTGGAATGGGCCTCTGTCCCTCCATAGAGTTTGAACAGATGATGAACTCCTCATTTTCCTGATGGTTTCTTCTGATATTTGCTTCTATTGGCTTTTCTTGTCTTCCGAACCTGTCTTTGTTTTATGTAACTAAATGGCAAGTGACATTCAAACCTCAAGAAAGTCTTCCTTCCTCATGGTGATAGCAAATTGTGCAAGAGAGTGCTGAATTCATTGCTTAATGAAATTAGTGCCTTAGCAGGATGGTAGTTTTAACTCATACTTGATTTCACAAAATTTCAAAAAGAAAGACCTTAGGCAGACATTGGTCTTCATGTTTTATTCATTCTTGGTGTGGAGGCGTTTATTAAAAAGTTAACTGCTATCCTTTAATAATTAAAATAATTATTCCATCCAATAATCTGCATGCCAAATTAGGTTTGTTCATTCGATTATTTAAATCTTTTTTTTCATATAAACAAGCATTATTAAGTATTGCAGGATTAATTCTAATGTTTTGTTTTTCTATGATATCAGAAACCAACAGGTCAAGGGGCTTTTGGCTATTTGCTGACATCCTGTGACCTTAACATATATTGAATTGCTATTTGCTTAATTTGTAAACCCCAAGACTTGAGCTTTGCCTCTAAATATAAATGAAATGTCCAATAGGTTTCTCAAAACCAAGACGGCTGGAATATTATTCTTATAATACACTCTTATGGACTAATTTCTATACAATATAATAATGTAATATGGTTTCTATATCATTTATTTAAAAAATATATGTTTCTATGCTGTTAGCAACTGAAATATTTATTTTATAGACGGAACCAAATAAATAGCTCAGCTTCATAAGCATGCATAGAGATACTCAGTTGATTTATTTTTGGTGATGGGAACAAAGCCTAAATTTAGAAGCTATCTTTCTTTTACCGTACAGCCCTAAAATACTTCCACACATTTTTGCGTTTTGTGTTTTGTATTTGTTCAGTGAATTAACAAGTTAAATACAGAAAAATCTAAAAGGATTTTAAGGTTTGTTTATCATCAGATAATATATTTTTAAATATTTTTTTGTTTCTTACTGACCCATGAAAACTAAATGTAGAAGTATATTTTTAAAATACACTTTTAAAATGGTTTCTAGGGTTACTTGAAAAAAAAATGACTCTACGTGAGGAAGGAGTTGTTTATATGATTAATTCTCATTATTTGTGGTAGTTATGTTCTATAAAGTCATCAAGAACATTGAATTAGCTAATACAAAAACACTTTTCCTAGGAGAAGCCAGTTGTGTCCTGCCAGCCTCTGGTGACAGCATTGTCTTCAGACACTCAGTACATGAACTTGTTTTAAGTATGTTTGTTTGTAGACACTCTGCTGATACATTAACATGGAACTCGTGGATGACTGAGCTATAACCCACGCCTGTATTGGGCTTGTCTAGAACTGGGTTGTCTCCCTAAGGCACATCACAGCCTTCCTGTGCTTACCAACATTTGGCAGCACTGTGCTTGGGTTCCTTTTTAAACAGTGAAACCATCAACAAAAGGCACACCTATGTGAAAAGCATGGCTAATGAATAAGCCATGCAAAAAGACACTTGTTTACAGTAAGAGAGCTGAAATAAGGGGGCCTCGCCTGGGGACACGTTGGGGCATTGGGTGACTCAAATCAACTCTGGGATTCCAAAAAACATTAATAAGGAGATAAACTCGCAAATATAGAGTTCACTAATAATGAGGATCAACTTTATTTCACAGCTTATCCTTGAGACATCCTTATAAGAATGGATTTGGGACTCTTTCAATCCCAAATTTACATGGCGTCCCTGGAGTTCTGCTCAATAACATACGTTTTGAAAATATTTCCATGAATGGTCTCAAATTTGCTTCTTTTCTTTACCGCTAGACTTAAATAATTATAAAAATTGCAATATATATACATATTTATAATAATTTTATGTATATATACATATATAAATAATATATAGACATTTATAATTTTATATTATAAATGTATATGTAACTTGGGTGAATATATTTATATATGTATTACACATATATAATTAATTGAAAATATACTTACATATAATTAATTTATATATAATTAAATTCATATTTATTCACAAATCCAAGATCATCTCACAAACACTATTATCACTCATTTACTTACAACAAGCATTTTATGACCACCTTCCATGTTTTAGGAGTTGTTCAATACTGATTTGGTGAATGACTTTATTACTCAATGTTTCTTCAAAGCTGCTTTTTAAATTAAAAAACATCAATTTGTATCAAGGACTATCGTCTAGAGATAAATATATAAATATTGAAAAAATGGGGAATCTGTGCAGCACTTGGAGGAGGAGATAAAATGACTCAATAAGTGATTAAACACACTCTTGACCCTTTCTACTAGATAGATGACTGGTTGTCAATCAATGTGTCATTGTCAAAGAACAGTTGAAGAACATAATTAGGAAAGACAAGCACTCCTCCATTTGAAGAGTTGAAGCAAATATGTAGCATAAACATGCTGGTCGGGGGCCTGCTCCATAAGTTCACCTGGGAGTCAGTTTATGATAGTGCCCCAGCTGTGCAGCTGCCACTGGGGCAAGCCCACTCCTTGGTTCCCATCATAGAAGATAAGAGACTGCGGGATCTTAAATGAGTTTTCCACTAACTGAGCTGAAGGTGACACCAATTGCTATTACAACTTAGTCACAATGTGGCCGCTCTAAGCACACGGGGTCAGGAAATACGGAGGAGAGCAGCTGGAATGCTTAATGAACTATCTTTCTGACATGAAAAGATAGTGACAGAGTGATGGGGATTAGACACTTTCCAACCTGAAGATGTTTTGCAACCAGTTCTTAGGTCAGTGTGTGCCCTGTAACTTGCTTGGAGGCAGTGGACAAGTATGGGTGACTTTTTGTCTAAACCCATTGTTCACTCCATAAAATACATTGATTTTCATCAAGTGATACTAGCTCAGCTAGCACAGTGTGCCTGAAAGCCTAGATGGCTACAGAGGTGCTTCAGGAATGAGCTGAGCCAGAGCAGGAGAGATCAAGTGGGCAGGAATATGGCCGACCTCCAGTCTCAATTTCCTAGGAAAGAGAGCTCCTCAGCTGTTTTATTCATTGCGATTAGGAGGATCGTCTTCTTACAAAAACTAAAAAGTTTCTGCTACTGAACAGTCATTTGAACACCCACAATATTTTATAGAAAACCACTTTGTATCTGTCATTAAACTGATTTAAGATTTATAACCTAAAAAGAAAGAATGTGAGGTTCTTGACAGCCAGCCTCTTTTTTTTTTTTGTTATTTGAAGGGCTGTTCTTAGCAAATGACCCCACTTGTGATAAAGTCTTCTCGTTGACTTGATGTTTGAGTATTTTAATTGTCTAATTCTAATCTTAAATATGCTAACTTACAATGCCATATTTATATATTTGAGAGCTAGATTTTTCACAAAGAAATCATTGGTGACCAATAAAAGTCAATCATTGAAAGCATAACTTATGATAGTTTATTATTTTATGGTAACATGATAGTGAATATAGAAAATATATAATTATGTATTTATAAAATATCATAGCTAATGAAGGAAGTGCCTCATAGTAACATGAATCAAAAGATTGATCTTCTGTCACCATATACCAAAATTAACTCAACATGGATTAAAGATCTCCAAATAAGACCCAAAACAATAATTTGCATAGAAGAAAACATTGGTACTAAACTTATAGGTCTGGGATTCAGGGAGGACTTTATGAATCTGACCTCAATGGCAAGGGAAGTAAAAGCACAAATAAACAAATGGGACCTTA
>PVKE010004727.1:0-62797 GCA_004027555.1 Craseonycteris thonglongyai
TTTGCAGCCCCGGAGCCTGAGGATCAAATCCCAGCCCCGGCCCTGGTCCCGGTGGACCCATATGCTGCACTGGGGTGTGCCCCCAGTTCAGTTCTTGCCGGGACCTATGCAGGAGGTTCCTGGCCCAGTTCCTGCCCTGCGCAGCCCCGCACCCACCTGTGGAGTGAAACTATATGGAAAACTAATGTCAACTATGGAGACTGCTCTGGGCCCTCCCCCTTCTCCCTGTCTCTCTTTCTCTGTCAAAAAACAATAAAAATAAATCTTAAAAAAAAAAAAAAGTATCTCTGAAGGCATGAAGGATGAGATTCTTTTCCTCATACCTGGAGATAATTTAAGTATTGGAAACCCTCTTTTTTTTTTTATTGTTAAATTTAATGGGGTGACATTGGTTGGTAACAATTAGATAGTTTCCGGATGTACAAGTCCACATCATATCACCCATGCATCGCATTATGTGCCCACCACCCAGAATCAGCTCCCCCTCCACCACCATATATCTGGTGCCCACTCCCCCCTCCCCCCACAACACTCCCTCCTCCCTCCTCTCCCCTCTCCAGGTAACCACCAAACTATTGAGTGTGTCCATAAGGGAACCCTCTTCCTGACCCCTAATATACCCAGTGTCCTCAACTGATGAGCATATACACGGAAGCTTTGAAAGACCCCACCAAAGAGCTCCTTACCCTTCACTAAGGGTCTAAAGAGGGACTTGGGGGCCTGAGTCTGGGGTCCAAGGCTAGAGCCACTAGCTGTGATTCTCCTCCTCAAATAGCCAAGGACTCTAGACCAGCTCTGCCCCCAGACCACCATTTCTTTCCCCAGGGACACGCCTTCCAGATGGGGATGTGCCCATTTGTGTTAGCTTGAGTTCCCTCAGAAAAAAGGACTCTGAGACAAAGATTCAAGTACAGGTTGTCTATTTGGGACACGTAAGAAACCAGTAGGGAAGTGATAAAGGGACAGGAAGGCCCCGGATAAAGCCAGCTATCATTGTGGGTGACTGGAACTTAATCCCATGAGGGAAATTCAGAGAAATGGCATGACGGCCTCTGCAGAATCTAATAGCTCACCGGAGTGGAGAGGAAGCTGGGTATTTATACCTGACTCCCGTCAGACCTTGTTTAAGGGCAAAGTGATGGCAGCATTGCACTTGGAAGTCAGCCCATGCCCAGTGAAGTGTGGGGTCAGAGCGCGACAGCGGCATCCACTAGCCACAGAACCTGTCTGTGCCGGCAGGAAGGCCCGGCTGGAAAGGCTGCGCCAGACCCCGGTGTGCAGAGTACATCCTATCTGAAGGTATGTAGAGAGGCTATGGGGCAAATACAGAGTCCGAGGTTAAACCAGAGAAACGTGTTGAACATAGGTCATCAGAGTAAGTGACATAGGCAAGAATCTTTGGCCCAGTGTGTGGCAAAATGGAATTAGAACCAAGAAAACTGGGTGCAAGGAATAACAGAGAAGCGTCCATTACCAGAACAAATTTCAGTCTGAGGGTGTCCCGAAGGAAGGCTGAGAGGCCGATTCCCAGACCCCCTTCTGACCTGCCCTGTGCCCTCCTGGGACCTGGGTGCTGGCTGTGGTGACTCAGGAACTTAGCACATTCTGGACACGTTACGGGGTTTGGGGTGGGCAGAGTGAGTGAGTTAAAGCCAAAGCATGATGTTGGAAGAGAAGACATTTTGGCCATTATTCTTTTTTCTGAAGTGTTACTATTATCGTTATTATTAGTGACCAGAGGATCCTTGCATTGAATCGCTACATGCCTTTAATGCACTTGGGGTGTTGGCTCCCAGCACCCGGTCTGGCACCAGGCTGTGCCTGGGCAAGAACTCTACCTCTGCAGCTTCTGAACCCTGGATCCATGGATCCTAAAGCCTCCATCTAGGGGATTCAGGGAGTCGGTGAACTTGGATGGGAAAAACATTTTGCTCTTAGTTTCACCTCTGAATGAGAGTTAGCATTTTCTTTATCAAAGTAGACAACAAACCACAGTTGATGAACAGCACCTGCACCTTTGTCACCAACAGAATTCACAGATAGTTTCACGTCAAATTCTAATTGTGGCAGCAATTTTACAATATTATCTCTACTCATACAATTTTGAGATTATGGTAATTACATCCATAATTTATAGCTTAAAGCATTACCGGTAATAAAAGGATATATGTATATACTTCTATGTCATAAGCTTGTATATTTCTATATCACTGGGGTTCTCTGTGATCCTGTGTACTTTAATTTACACGTTTCTAAATGTGATCCTAAGAAGGGGCCCTTGGCTTCCATGGACCTCCGAAAGTTTCCATGGCATGACAAGGTGAAGAAGCCCTCGGCAGGCCCTCAAATGCCAAGAGGCACACGGTCCACCCAAGCCGGTACCACCTGTAAGGCCAGAGTGCACGGGGCGGGTAGCAGGGCTCTCTGGTCTCCTCTGACCTGCCCCCTCCTCTCCCTCTTGGAGGAATCACTTCAGTGTCAGAACCCCTGAGTTTTCTTTGAACTCATTTCCGAGGAAAGGAGCTGCAGGAATCAATGTCGGTCACCAGCAGGAGGCGCAGCCGCCTGGCTCCGGCTGCCTCAGCTTTTGGGAGCACAGACCGCATCCTTTCACGCATACAACCAGCAACACACTCTTCCATCCCACTGCACACTGCACCAACATAGCAACCATGGCAACAACTCCACACACCAGGGACAAACCAAACTGTAAGCAATCCCCGACGGCTCACAATTCTCCTTTCAAACTCCATGGTTTACTGACTTTGCAGGTTCTCGCACACAATAGCCCAAGCCATGGAGTGTAATTCAAATGTCCACCAGGGGGCGCCAGGTATCTAGGTGCCAGGAATGCCGGCTTGTGTTTCTCCCTCCCGAAAAAGATTTGCCTTCAAAGACAGATAGGAGGTGACCAGTCCATTCTCTCCTGTCTGTTTTTCTTTTTGCCTGTTCCCACTCTCTGCTTACTTCTCTCCTTCTTTTTCTCTTTTTTGTCTCTTTTCCTGTCGCTACCTGTTACCTCCCTCTATTTCTAATTCTCTTTATTTCTTCCTGTAGTCTGTGCTGCTTTTTCTCTTTATGTCTCTTTTGTCTTCCCCTGTTCCGTTCTGCCTCTCCCTCTTCTTCCTTCTCCGTCTCCCTTTCCCTCTCCCATTCTCTCTTACACACACACACACACACACACACACACACACACACACACACACACACACCCTCAAAGTTTCCTCCTAAGGCTACAGGTCGCTCTTTGGGTCTGGGGGCCACCCTGAAACCCATGAGTCAGGGACTCCGAAGGGGACCCCCATGGGGGGCCGCTGCTCTCACAGGCTCTCTCTCACACGATTGTTTGCTCGTCCAGGTGGCCTCACTTCCCATATGATGCACCGCAGCCTAGACGGTGGTGTGGTAAGGTAAGCACAGGTGCTGGTACCTTACAGGCCATCTCCATCGACCACTGATGACCACAGTAACCTTGGACAAACTGCACCACCTCCCCTGGCCTTGGCTTTCTTGTTTAAATGGCTGCATCAAATCAGATGAAATGTTGGACGTAAGAGGGGTTGGCTCCCTGTGATTGCTGCCTCTGCCGTCCAGGCCTTTCTGTACTCTTCCCTGAGCATGGCTGGACCTAGTGCTTGCTTCTTGCAAATGGACTATGGGAAAAGTGGTGGGACTTCACTTCTGAGGTGAGGTTACACAGAACTGGAATTTCCATCTTGCTAGCTCTTGAAAGCTCTGGTGTTATCTCTTGCTTGCTCTGACGAAGCTGCCATCTTGCGAGCTGCCCTTTAAAGTGGCAAAGAACTGAGGCCTCTGGTCTCTGGCCAACATCCAGCAAAGAACTGAGCCCCCCAGTTCAATTGAATTGTCTCCAGGATTATGGGTCTTGGAGGGAGTTCATCCTCCAGTCGAGCTTTGAAATGACTCCAGCCATAACCAACATCATAACTGTAGCCTATGAGAGACCCTGCATGTGTGGGACCCATGAAGCTGCCTATCAAACTGACCCACAGAAACTGTGAGCTCATAAATGTTGTGGTTTTACATCACTCAGCTTTGAGATAATTTCTTATGCCTCAATAGATAACTAACACAATAGGTAAATGATAATGTATGAACTAGGGTCGGCTAAAGTGCAGTGACAAACAAATAGACCGAAAGATGGAACGGCTCGATAAAATAATACTGGCTTGGTGTTCAGGTCAATGAGAGGGTCTTCCATGTTATCACTCAGGGACTGAGAACCCTCGGCCTATGGCTCCACTGGCCCCTAAGGCCACACTGTTGTCTGTATCCAGCCCGGAAGGGGAAAGGGAGCATGGTGGAAGCAATCCCACTTCTGAG
This sequence comes from Craseonycteris thonglongyai, assembly GCA_004027555.1. NCBI lineage: Eukaryota > Metazoa > Chordata > Mammalia > Chiroptera > Craseonycteridae > Craseonycteris > Craseonycteris thonglongyai. The sequence goes on from PVKE010004727.1 coordinate 4,345, forward strand.
AATGCCCCGCTTCAGAGAGACACCCATCATGTCCACTGACACCTGGGGAAAAATGACTTATGGGGTCCCATCTATTTTCAAAAGAGAATAGGAACTATACCCAGGCATGGTGGCTAGACTCTTAGAGAGAATGGACATGGGTGATATAGACATAGTCTAAAATAATACCTACTGGTCAACGAGAGCCTGGCCTTGGACTCTTCTTCTCTAGGTCACCTTTCCTGATGCTGAAATTGTCAGGGATTTATCTCCATGAAGTTCTTGACTTTTCCATCTCACCCCTGGCCCATGTGCCCTAACGCTGCCTCACCTAGACTTGAGTGTCTCTTCTCACTTATGGCCTGCTTCTATTCAGGCCATGCATTCTATACAACAGCACTAGCCAATGTGTCGGTTTCCCTGAGCCACGTTGGAAGAATTGTCTTGAGCCGTACATAACATGTACTAACACTAACAATAGTTGATGAGTTAAAGAAAAAAAATCTCATAATGTTTTAAGAATTTGTGTTGGGCTGCATTGAAAGCTGTCCTGGGGCACAGGTTGGACATGCCTGCTATAGAGTGTTTGGCCTGCTTCAAGTAGTCTTTGTATTCTGCAGTGGTTGGTTTATTCCTCACTCACCTGCAAAACTGTAAGCTTCAGAATGTTCCCATACTGCACAACATCTCCTTCAGGGTTGACCATTGCTCCAGACATTTTAGACCATAAGGTTTCCTGAATCAGCAAAACATTTGCTTCTGAATCAGTAAAGATTAGATTCGTTGACATATGGGGGCTGTCCAGAAAGTATCCAGCTGTGTAACTGTTCTTGTTATATTGACAATGGTTAGATTTATTTTTGGACAGAAACTTAAACTCAAAATGAACAAAAGGTTTATTTTTCTTTTTTAAAAAGATATTTATTTATTTATTTATTTTTGACCGGGGGTAGGGGTGGGGGGGTGGGTAAGGAGAGCCCAGAGCAGTCTCCATAGTTGCATGTCATTAGTTTTCGATACAGTTTCATTCCACAGGTGGGTGCAGGGCTGCGCAGGGCTGGGGTTGCAAAGTGAGCTCTCAACCCGCTGAGCCATCCCAGCTTCCCCAGGTTTATTTTCCACTTTACTTTTCTCTCATGTAAAGAAACACTTAAGTAAGTCACCCAGGATTAGTATGGTAGCTTCATCGGGGGCCTAAGGTATTATACCTTTATTTTCTGCTGTACTATTTTCAAAGTGATCCTATAATTACAAGATTGTTGCTGCAGCTCCAGTCATCATGTCCATACGCAGCAGGAAAAGGAAAGGCAAGGGCCAAAGGATGTATCTCCAAGCTGAATGGGCCTCTTTAAAGAACATTGCCAGAGGATCCACCCAATGACTTCTACTTACCGGTACCTTTCAGCAACTACCCCTATCTGCAAAGGAGTCTGGGAAATGTAGTTTCCTAGCTGGGCACCTGGCAGTACAAAGTAATAAGGAGGTTTTCTTACCAAAGAGGAAGGGGAGATGGGGTAGACAGGCAGCAGTTTCTTATTCCCTAAGGGAGCAGAAAGATGGATTCAAATCCCAGTTGGTTTTCCATAATAGCCATTAATGGCATCCACGAAACTGTCATCGTCATTTCGTGGCTTCAGCTGAAGAATGTCTCCAAGCTGTGGTTCCTTTGTTAGGGCTGGAAACGCTGAGTGCCAGAGGGTGGCGGTGCCTCCTGGGCACCCGAACAGTCCCTTCCCAGACCCGTGTAGCCAGAACTGGCCAGGCTGCCTGAGACGACTGGGGGAAACCATGCAGTGGAGCATGTTTCATCTTTTTGTTTTTCTGATTTTTGGTTTTTTTAGTAGTAGTAGTAGACTTATTTTAGAACAGTTTTAGATTTACAAAAAAAAAAATTGAGTAGGTGGTACAGAGTTCTCAAAATACACGGCCCCATACATAGTCCCCCTATTATTATGATCTCATGTTAGCATAGGGTGACCAGACATCCCGCTTTTGGCGGGACAGTCTCGATTTTTAACAATTTGTCCCACGTCCCGCGGCATTTTAAAAACTCCCGATTTTTGGAAGGAATGCACGACAAGCTAGGGAACGGCGGGAGATAGACCAAATTTTTAATCAAGAACTCCCTCCCCCCGGTCAATGGTGTCCCGCTTTACCAATGTTAAAATCTGGTCACCTTATGTTAGCATGATAAACTTGCTATAATTAATCAATCAATACGGATACATCATTAACCGTAGTGTATAATTCATTCAGATTTTCTTAATCGCTTTGCCCACTGTCCTTCTTTCTGTTCCGGATCCCATCCAGAACACTACATTCCACTTGGTTGTTCTATGTGCCCTTAGGCTCCTTGACTGTGACATTTTCTCAGACTTTCCTGGTGTTTGATGTGCCGGGCTGGTATTCTGTAGGACGCCTCTCTTTCCAAATTTGTCTGACATTTTTCTAATGGTGCGACTGTGGTGGTGGGGTTTTTGGAGGATGACTGCAGAGGTGAAGTGCCGTTTTCCTCACATCCTGTCAGTGCTACGTACTAGCAGCATGGTTTACGGCTGTTGCTGGTGACTGAGATCGCCTGGCTTAAGCTGTGTTCGTCAGGTTTCTGTACTCTAAAGTTATTCTTTCTTCCATTCCAGACTCTGTTCTTTGAGAGGAATTCACACTTAAGGAGTGGGGAGTTATGCTCCCCTCTTTACAGTGAAGGATGGGTGGGAGGCTGGCTTTATAGGAAGGGGGCTTCATACACCGAGCTCAAAGCTGTAGCCCGGCTTCCATCCATTTGGCCTCATTCAGACTCTCTGGGCCAGAAGGAGCAGATTCAAACCATGGCTGTTCGCCCACCCCACCCCCATGCCCATGGCCCATTGACTCTTCAGTGCGGTGGCTCTCTCCTCCAAGTTCAACGCACTAGGTTTCTGAGTCGACAAGACGTGATTTCCAGGATTATTGCCATCTCAGCCAAGGCAGTAGGACCACCCCTACCTCCTGGATTTTCCACTCCAAGACCCCTCTTTTGGAGACTGCTGACCCATATTGAAGCGACAATTCAATAAAGCCCACTTCACATAATACTCTTCTGACATCAGTACAACTGGCTTTGGGGATCAAAGTGCAGAAACTTCCATTTATCCCATTCAATTTAATCATGTTGTGACCCCAGTATATATTTTATATATATATGAAGTTACAGGTACCTGTGTGCAAAGAACATATAGGGCAGAATGTTCATAAATACTTCCAGATGATAAGATTGTTTGTGCTATTTTCCTTCTGTTATTACTTATTTATATTTAGTTACCATCAATTAACCTGTAAATTACCAAAAAAACATTTTTTTATTTTCTCTTGTTGGAGTGAGACTACTTTCTTGGCCTGCCAAGCACTCACTGAATGTTCCAGGCAGAACTGGCTGTTCTTTCTTGTGAGTCTTCAAAGCACAAACCTTTATTGGTGCTTCAAGATGACAAGGGAGAAGCAACCGTCTGCGGCAGGAGGTCTGTAGCAGGAGGCCAGCGGCTGTTACCCTGGGATGAAGGTTCTGCCAAGGCCTGAGGCCGTGCTGAGCCTCTGCTTCTCTGTCATCTCAGGGTCCATGGCAGAGAACCTAGACCAAGTTCAGGGAAGGTTTGGCCCTCCTCCTCCTCTCACGTCGGAGGCTTCCATACTGGAACAGAGGCCGCAGAGCAGAGCCACGAGACAGGCAGGGTGGCCTGTTATTATGAACAAGTGCTTTTGAGTGATTCTGAAACCCATACCTGCCACTTACAGACTTCATGGCACTGGGACAGGTTCTAGACCTGTGAGCCCAGTGTCCTCATCTCTAAAGGGACACAGTGGTGCCTGCTGTGAGCTCGCTTGGGGAACCGAGAGAGGCAATGCCTGCGAAGGCCTTTGCATCAGGCCTCACACACGGTGTGTACCCAGATGCTGGTGGAGGTTACGGTTGGGGTGATAATTATGCTTCTCTCCCACTCCCCAGGCTCAGTGCTGACTCTGTCCTAGCAGCCTGTCCCACCAAGCATCAGCAGTTGTCACAGTACCGAGAAAGAAACCAGCCCGCCAACAATAGCAAGCCCAGGAAAGCGACGACAACAAATAAATGTCAGCACGAAAGCAAACCTGCCTCATGTTTGAGAGAAACACTTCCGTACACTCACTTGCAGCCACTTCTAACTGCTGGTGCATAACCTCCTTACCTCTGGAAAATTCTTTGGGTGTGAGAAAGATTTAAAAAAAAGCGGATAACATAACAAAACCAAAAAGCCAAAACAACAGATAAATTTCTACCCCAACATCCCAAAGCCCCCACTATTGTCCCCTTGGAGGTGGCAGCTCTCTTCCACAGCTATCACAGCTCACTCTTCTCTCAAAGCAATCGAGAGCTGGGCCTTACCACAGCGTGCACTGGGAGAGCCCCGGAGAGCACAGGGGCTCTGTCAGGGTCAGGACAGTCGGGCTGCCAGTGACCTGAGCACAGGGTTCATGGGAAGAGGTGTTTCTGGCCCTCTCTCTCCCCAGACTCTGGCAGATGGCCGATTCCCTCAGCTGTCACCCGCTTCGAGACCAGCTCTGTGCTGATTACTGATTGGAATAGGATTATCTGAATTTGGGCTTCCCTGGGTCACATTGGAAGACTTGTCTTGAGCCACACCTAAAATACACGAACACTAACGATAGCTAATGAGCTAAAAACAAAACAAAACAAAACAAACAAACAAAAAAATCACAAAAAGATCTCATAATGTTTTAAGAAAGTTTACAAAGTTTTGTTGGGCCGAATTCAAAGCTGCCTTGGGCAACATGTAGCCGCGGGCTGCTGGTTGGACAAGCTTGGATTAGAACCTCACAAACTCCCCAGGTTCACTCTAGTAGCCAGAGCAACATGTCTGTCCTCTAAGAGAATTCTAGAAGCAGCCCTGAGAAAGACTTGGCATCTCTAATTTGGGCAGATTCATGGTAGGTTAGGATTGGGCTTCTGGGGGCAAAGGGAAGCTGAAAGATAAAATTGCACTTTTATAAGGAAATGCACTTGCACTGTGCACTGGAACCAGAACATCCTTCTTGGCACCAGGTCAGGAGCCTCTTCAAAGGGCATCTAAGAAGTGGGTATAATAGGAGAGCGTTACAATGCATATCAGAGGGGTGTCTCTGAAGCGCTTAGAAGCTGTGCAATTAACTAGCTTTGTGTTTAAAGTCTTCATCTTCTAAGCCTTGTTTGTTTGAACCAAGATGCAGGCAACTCTACAGCAAGTATCAGGAATTCTGCGTTGTAGAGGTTGTGGCTTGTAAGGAAGGATACAGAGAAATTCAGAGCTGTAACTTTGGCACCAGGTTTGGAGATTTGGGTCAAGCCGAAGAGGTTCCACTTTCCCTGTGTGTTTTCAAAGGCAAAAACATCTGGAGAAAATGTAAAATCTGAGCAGTGTATATGCTGTGTTTGTTTTTTTTTCAATCTTCATGGCAGGATTATAAGTGCCATTCCTTATGAAATGTATCTATAGAAACCTCACCATCTGAAGTTTATAGTAGCGTCCAAAGCTCGCCAGTCCTCAACGTGCTCACAGGACACCCCATACTACCTGTGTTTCCAATCTGGATTCCAATCTGGATTCCACTCTAGATGAGCGCTTGGAATCCTGGCACAGAGAGTGGAGTCAGGATGCCAGTTACCAGTGAACGGCTCAAATTCACCAAGCATCCCCCATGTCACTCCAAAGTACTGTACAATGAGCTTTTGCTTCACCTTGAAAACTGAACAACAACAACAACAACAATAACAACAACAAAAACCTGTGATTTTTCACTTAAGAGGTTTTATTCTTTTTAACATATCATAACAAGCTTGGGAATGACTCAAAGCTGAACAATTGGAAGAAAAGTGTTGGAAACAGTCTCCGCTGGCAATAACAAGTGTTCTCACGGGGCCAGGAGCTGTCGCAGCCTGTGGGAGCCACACACTTACTGAGCTCGGAAACATGCTCAAAGGATGCAGATGAAGTGGCTCAAGCTGTTTGGTTCTTCAAGGGCACCTAGTGTCCTCTGACTCCTGCAACTGTCAGGTGTCCACAAGATTTTCAAACATTTTGTGTCTTCATTTTGACAATTATCTAAAAACGAACATAGGCATATTCTGGATTATCTGGGTGACCTCATTAGCATGGAGCATGAATTTGGGACATGGGTTGTGGTTGTGTCAGAATAACAATGGCAACAAATAGTTCTGCTGTGACTATCACCGGTGAAAGAGAGTGGAGGTTGTAACATAAAACCATTTTTAATAAAGATTTATTTGATTGTTTTTTTGACAGAGACAGAGAGGGACAGAAAGGGGAGGGCCCAGAGCAGTCTCTGTAGTTGTGTGTTATCAGCTTTTGACATAGTTTCATTCCACACAGGTGGGCAGGGGCAATTCAGGGCAGGCACTGGGCTGGGGCCTCCAGAATGGGAAGTGGGCCCCACGAGCTGGGGGCCGAACTGGGGGCCGACCCGGGGGACACCCACATGGGAAGCTCTCCTCGATGAGGCCTTCCTCACGGGAAGCTCACCCCAGTTCAGCACATGGGTCCACACGGCCTGGGGCTGGGATTTGATCCTCAGTCCCTAGGGCCACAAAGTGACTGCTCAACCCACTGAGCCATCCCGGCTTCCCCTAGAGATTGTAATATAAGTATGTTTGTCCCTCAGGAAAGCCAGTGGAACAGAGATTCCCAGAGAGCAAAGGTTCTATCTGCTTTGCTCACTATTTTAGCCATGCCCTCGGCAGAGAGTAAGTGATGAATAAATCTGTGCTGAGTGAATGAATGGTGAATGAGTACTGTAAAAACACCTGGAGCACCGGAACATGGTGGGAGAGTCAGGTCATCATCACCAGGCACGGAAGCAGTTCTGTGAGAAGTGGGTGTCACCTCCATGTACAAAGTACCAGACATTTCATCCCAGCAGCTGGGCTGCCACCAGGTTGAATGAATACTGTTAACTTGTGTTGACTTTGTAGGTTTGTTTGTATTGACTTGTCAATTTATTTTTATTTCATAGTTGTGATAGGCCTATGAGCAAAAGCCATTTTATGTTTATACATATTTGAGAAACCCTAGAATAAAAAATAAATTAGGTCCACCCTGAGGGTCTGTGAAGAATGTTTTTTTTTTAATTTTCCTTAGAAAGAATCCATCTATTACTTTTCTTAATGAAAAGTAGATAAACATCTTCCACAATATATGCCCAATCTTATGGTAAATTGGAGTAGGGTCTCTCTAGCCAAGAAAGTTAACCATTTCTCCAGGAAGCAGAAGTGGACTCTGTCCCCTGATGAAGTGTCTGCCAGTGGAATTGGGTTGTTTCTCTCAGTGACAACTGGCGGGGTTAAAGCTTTCGGGGTGGGGGAGGGGGCGCTGTCTTTAATGGACAGTTGATCTGGTTTTCAGAGCTCCAGAGAGCTGGGCAGTGGGGAGAGGTTACTGAGATTTGGACTTTGCTTTGGCACATGGTCAGGACGGGTTTTCTGCCCTAGGACAAGCTGTCTCTAGACTTTATCAAGCAGATACGAGGTGGTTGCCTGGACAGGTGGGTGGGCGTCCAATGGGAGAGTGGACTAGAAGATACATTGATCCTGGAGCAAGGTGAACCTCCTGGCTGTGTGTTCCGGATGTGATAACTGGCTAGACCTTGCAATCTCCCGTGTTCTGCACCCGTCGGCAGTGACAGGGACCCTGCCTGGCTCTCTGAGATTCTCGACGTGGCGCTTTGTGCTTGGGCAGTTCTGGAAGCTCACAGCAACAGGCAGCAGATGAAGTCAAGTGGGGACCTGCTTTGTAAGATCCAGCCATCAGCTGGAACCTCCTTGGGGAAAGAACTCTGGAATGTGCAAATGTGCCACGTTCTCCATTTATGCCGGAAGGCAGAGAACCATCATGATGGCGCAGGCTTGGCGGGGAGGTGGCCCAGCCGTATCGTCTGTTTTCTTCTCTCAAATGTAAGTTTCAAAGGCTAGAGATCCCGGTGGTCACTGTGTACTTGCTCAGAGTATGTTAGCTCTTCCCTCCCTCCCTCTCTCCCTTCGTCCCTCCCAAAACGTCTTAAAAAGCAAACCAAAGATATAGGTGCCTGAATGTCTCTGTTGAACTGAACTAAAATGGACCTCTAGAATTCGGGGCCCCCTGCTGATCCCCACACACAGGTCTAGGAAACTTGCTGAATAAGTGACAAAGCACAGTGGCCAGGAGACTCAGATTTGTGGTTAGGAAAGAGGAAGGACAGTTGATTAGGAGCTGGTGACCTGCCAGCCAAGCTGCCGATCTGGCTCAGATCAAAGCACGGGGCTGAAATGGGCAATGAAGGGGGATTGGAACCCGAGTCTGAGCACCTGGCAGTGCCCAGACCTAACAGGCCACCTGGTTCCCTGAGCAGGGTCCGGGCCCCATCCAAGCCCATCTGCACCCTGGTCAGCTGTCGCTCAGCCTTTCTCAGAGCAGCACGCGGCTCAAGTAAAGCCAAAGCCCGAAACACAGCACACGACTGGGGTAGTGACAGCCCCCTCACTGCACACAGCACTGGGACAGTCACCAGCCCTGTCACGCTCGACTTCCGCCCCTTGTGAACCGGGGGGTACTTTTCAAGAGTGGTGAGGAATATATCAGAAGAAAAAAACAAAGCCTTTAGAAACGCAAGTCAAAAGGCTTGGAGTGGCTGAAGATGGTGGCTTCGGGCCCAGATTGTGCCGTCCCGGTCCTTCCTGTCTTCTCTTCTCCAGCCACCAAAATAAGCATAAAGAGCACATGGGAGAAGTAACACATACAGACTCAGACATCGGTGTTGGTGGCTTGGACATGTGTCAGGAATACCATCTGTGGTACTCTGTGCCACACACCTTGAGGACAAATGGAGAAAAGAGAAAGGAACAGCCAGCAGGGGACTGTGGAGCAGTAGGCTGAGGGGACTGAGAGGATGGAGGGAGCGGGGCTGCGCAGGTTGTCAGAGCTGCAGCGGCCCCTGTGCCAGCTGGGGGTGAGGGGCCATAGACTGCCTGTCACTTCTCCAGCTACGCACGGAGCTGACTTCCAGCATCTGAGGAAGAAACGCGAGGTCTCCCTGGAGCCCTGGCCTTGCAGCTCACTGCCCATGCTGACACGCGGGTCTCTGGAACTTTGGAACCCCCGGAAGGACCCGAGAGTCCAGGCCCCCCAGGGCTCTGCTCCTCTTCCCTCTCCTCCGTCTCTGGCTCTGTTGATTTCTCTTCTCTCCATTGGCCCTTGGCCTCCAGCTCTGTGTTCAGGCCCCCTGGGGCCCTGTGGGAAAAGAGGGTGCTGATGGGGGACGCTGGCCTCATGCTCTGGTCGGTCCCCGCAGGCAGCCTTGCCTTTGGGAGGATGCCCCGGTGAGTGCTGACAGCCGATATGAAGGGACAGCCTGGGCCTCTTGGACGCTGAACCAAGGGCCTGAGCCAAGACTTGGAGCACATGTTCTGTGCCTGGAGGCCAAAAGCCTCCCACAGCCCTGAACCAGCGCCTCCCCCCACCTCCCCCCATAAGGAAGCCAGCCAAACATCCTGTCCTGCTGGGTGACACTGAAGAAGACGGGCGCTTCTCTTGTGAGTTCCCAAACACTTCCCGGTGTGCTGTTTTAGGGGTGCAGCCTTTGAGTACAGGGGAGCCTGAAGTGCTATGAGCATGCTCACTGCTTCAGGGGTGGGCTCCCGTTCTGTGAGCGCTGACCTGGGTTTGTACCTTGTGGGAGATCAGAGCAGGTCTTTCTGCTTCTTTGGTCTGAGTTGGGTTCAGGTCTTTCCTATAGGAGAAAGGACCCCATAAGGGGCCACTGAGAACCTCACAGGGATTTGGGCTCAAAGTCTTAGCTAGTGGTTGCTTCCTTTGAACTTCCACTTCAAGACTCACAGAGGAGGGGACCGGCTCAGTCAGGACGGGACTCCTCCCGAAGTGCCACCTTGTGATGTCCTCTTAAGGTCTCCCTGGACCCCACTTGGGAACCTGCAGATCTTTAGCTCTTCCACGTCACAGTTACCCAGAGACCCTGATATTTAAGTTTAAGGATCTCCTTATCAAACAGCAGCATTTACCATCAATGTACGTATAGACCCTGGTTTTCACAGAGCCCAGAAGAAAACTGGCAACTCATGAGAGCGTCTGTGCTGTGTGACACCAGACAAGATGGGCCTTCTTGGCCTCAAAGGATAAAGGCTGTTACAGCCAAAGGGACTCCCACCAGTTCTTCCCACACACACTCCCATCATGTAAGGTCTGGCGCAAATTTGGATTTCACTTTTCCATGGATGGAAGGGGCAGATGCTTCGACCACAGGTTCCATGGTCTCCAGAGGGAGAAGTCACTGACGGCTCAGGAAGTGGCAGATGGGGATAGCTCAGCTGGGTCACCCCCACCCTCCTCTTCCTTCCAGGCTTCATCACCAGCCGGACCCTCTGAATCCAGGGTCACTAGGGTTAGTAATCGGGGTCCACAGAGGGTTAGCAATCCAGTACCAAATGTCAAGTTCTGTCCTGCTTCCGGGAGGGGTGGGGGTAAGGCGAGTGCAAGGGGAGGCTGGCTTCTCCTGGGCTCCAGGCTACGAAGGTTTTTGCCTTTAATAAGACCAAACCCCCAAACTCAAGGAGCCCCTGCCATGCCCCAGGGACTCCCCCAGCCCTGGGTTCTGGAGAAATCAAGAAGCACACCGGCTGCTTTGAGAAGTGCTCACATGTATTTATTTCATAAGGGGGGAGAAGGGACAGGGGTGGTCACCAACAAATGCCACCCAATGAGACTCTGTGAACCCCAAACTGGGCAGCTACAGGGTTTGGTTCTGGGCAGAGCTTGGCCTGTGGCACAGCATGAAGGGGAGAGATGGGAACTAGCAGTAGGGCTCATCTTTCCTGTTGGGGACCACATGGGGCAAGGCTAAGCCACACCTTCATGACCCAGGAAGCCTGGCCACCCCCAAAGCTTCTCAGCAGCCTTGTCCTGATCCAGGTGAGCAATGAAGCGGCAAGCCGGGCCATACTACTACGTCTGCTCTATCCCACATGCATACACACACACCCAGACACTCACGCCACACGGTGTCACACATGCACACACGCACATGCAGCCGCACACGCCCCGCCACATGCACCACACAGGCACACGTATGCATATGCATGCACACAGGTCCATATATTAACTCTGACTTATAAGTGCACCCTAACCAGAGGGCAATCGAAAACAGTTACTACTCTGCAGAGAGGAATCGACTGCCTTCTCCCCTGTCAGCCAGCGAGTGTGGCTGAGGTGACAAAAGCATGCAGGGCCCTGGGCTGCTTTGCTGTGCTGGCTCCAGGCCTGCAGCTACAGGTGGGGGCCCCTGGTCGCCTCCCCTGCAGCGGCCTCCGGGCGTCAGGCTCGTTGTTCCCTGGGCGGCCAGAGCAGCACAGGCCCGGCTCCGCCCTGGGGGCCCCGCACAGCCCCGGCCGTCCTGCGTGCTCAGCCTCCTCCCGCCTCAGCTCCCTCGAGACACAGGCAGAACACTGGAGCCCAGTGCCCAGGCGGGCAGGGAAGTGGCAGCTCCTTACAGGCCACCTCAGGGAGGGTCCCCCAAACAGCCAGAGTCACCTGAGGGAAAGGGTGGGGGTGGGGGTGGGGTGGGGGCTGCCTTGGGTTGTGAATGGACAACTGGGCAAAAGCAGCGTCAGGGGAACTGAGTCTCTGGGCTTCACTGCCTCCTCTGAGGAGGGGGAGCTAGGACGTGGTTGAGACCCCCCCCCCCATTTTGTTGAGGGCTGGGATGGAATTCAGAAGCTGCAGCTGTGAGAGATGAGAAAGAGGAGAGGCCGCAGCCAGTCCCAGTGCTGACAGTGGCTGGGGAGGGATGACAAGGAGGACATGTGGGCGTTTGACTCCTTGGTGCCAGGTCCACCTCCAGCTGCAGAAGACACGGCTCCTGGGTGCCCAGAGAAGAGCTGGGTGGGGGGCTTTTCCGGGGTGCACGAGCCTCATGGCAGCCCAGGGCCTGATGTGGACACAGAGTCTCCATCTGGGGCGCCCGCGCTGCCCTGGAGAAGCCGCGGAGGCGCACCGGCAGCTGCTGGCCCGGCGGCCTCTCCACCAGTGTGGCTGCTCCAGAGGACAGGCGGCCCTGTCCCGGGGGCCAGGCTCTGGGGTCCCCAGCTCCTCCCCTCTACTTGATGGAGTTCTTAATTGTCCACCTCTGTCCTGTGCAGCTGCGGAGGATGAGGTCAATGCCGGCCAGGCCGCGGTTCTCCACCTCCAGGCAGCGGCCTGTGCCCTTATTCATGATGGCTCCGTTCTGGGAGGATGGGGGTAAATGGGCCGAGAGAGAGAGAGAGAGAGAGAGACAGAGAGAGAGACAGAGAGAGAGACAGAGAGATTGACAAAGAACCACTATCGTGCTGGGCACACGGCCTCTCATGGGAGGAAGGGCTTATTGGGGCCTCCTCTGGGAATTCTAAAATCAGAAAATACATAAGCTCCCCCAGGTTTCAGTGGCCGAACCAGGTGATAAACATGGGGAATTTCCAGAGACATCCGAGGCCTGCCTTTCTTAATTCTACTGGCTGTAGGTACTTAGCAGATTTCAGGGAAATCACGTTCGCTCAGCCTCCCAAGATTTATGGGAGTCCATGCAGCCTCGCACCGCCGCAGGGATCCGCAAGGCCATCTCCCACAGGAATCACCCCCCCCCGATTCCCCCCAAAGAGGCTTTGGGTCCACACGCCTGGCCCAGCGCTGAGTGAGAGGCTTTGGAGGCACTTTGCTGGGTTCCCTTGGCAAAGCCAGATGGCCTGCGGCCTGCGGCTCCTCCCCTGCTCTGAGGTGCTGGCCCTGTCCGAGGAGCACTCACCTGGATGAAGTTCCAGCGCTTGTACAGGCTGCTCTTGACCTTGTCGCAGTCGAGGAGCTGCGGCAACCGAGTCTTGGAGTTGTCCACCAGGCAGCGGGTGTCAGGGAGGAGAGTGGTGGTGCCCAGGGCTCCCAAGTGCAGAAGGCCTTCCTTGGTGTACCGGGCGAGCTGGGGAGAGCAGAGCAGCAGGGGAGCGGGGGCGGGCAGCGGCGGTGAGACCACCAACACAAACAGGGCTGGGCTCTGCAGCTCTCACCCGTGCCTCCATCCGTGCCGCTGTCTCAGCCACCACCTCAGGCTTGTCACACCCCCCCACGTACCCAATGCCCAGGTGAGCCCTGCCCAGGTATCTCTCTGGCTTGCTAAGCCTGGACACAGGTTCCCTGGGGCCACTCAGTTATTTATCTAAGCATGTCCTCCTGAATGTCTCCGGAGTCTAACTTTCTGGTCAGAAACATGGGGAAGCAAGGATAAATAAAAGAGCAGGGCAGCTGACTTCTAACGCTTGGCTCTGCTTCCAGCTGGCTGGGTTACCTGGAACAATTCACTGAACCTCTCTGAGCCTCCATATTCTCCTCTGTTTAAATTGGGATTAATGAAATCTACCCTACTGCAAAGGGCCCGAAGAGGCAGTGCACATAAGAAGCAGCAGATGTATTTAAAAAACATTCAATGTCATGGGTATTAAAATAAACTAAAATAGCAGTGAGGTACCATATTTTTAAAAAGAACTTACTGTTTGTGTCAAGGTTAGCTAGAGGGAGGGTAAATGAACACAACCTCGCAAAAAGGGTTATCAAAATATATACTTTGTGCTTTAAAAACATTTTTCTCCTTTGATTTAATAAATCCAGTTTTAGAAATCTATCCAATGAAATAATCAGAACTGTGAACAAAAGTTTATATAGAGAGTATGTACTGCAACATTTTTTGTAACGATGGAACAAGCAGAAACGCCGGAAATGTACAGCAATCTTGGTACCGTACTTGCTTTCTGCTCCAGGTCCTGCATGGAGTGCAAGGAGATTGTGGCAGATCACAGAAACGGCCACGTCCTTTATTTTTCCTTCAATGCACCACTGCTAGTGGCACGTTGCAGCCACCTCCATCAGGTGCAGTCTATTTCCTTCCATATTGGTGACTTGCTTTGGCCAACAGAATGTAGCAGAAATGAGGATGTGCCTGTTCCTGAATTAGACTTTGCATATTTCACCCTCTTGGAACCCTGCTGCCACCATGGCTGTAGGCTCAGGATGAGACACATGACCCAACCAACAGCTGGTCAAATGCCAGACACGTGGGTGAGGTCATCTGAGGTCAGGTATCACCCAGCCAGCCTGCTAGCTGATAGGACCTTCGTGAATGAATCCAGCCCAAATCAGCTGATCCTGGTCCAGACCGCAGAACCATCCAGCTGACTTACACACTCATAAGCAATAAGTGGGTGCTGTTTTATGCCACTGGGTTTTGAGGCAGTTTTTATGCAGCGATAGCTGACTGATACCGAGATGATGCTGCCTGCCAACCCTTCCCCTAGCAGGACCCATCTCACTTCCATGGCTTCCCCTCTCCTGCTTCTTCATGGTGTTTAAAACTCTGCATCCCAACTTCTGAACAAGTGCATTCACCCTGCACTTCTTTAGAGGCAGGGACTGTTTTATCTGTTCCATTCCTTGCTCGGAGAGAAATCACAGACCAAGGGCTCCAAACACGTCTGTGGATGAGCACACTGTAAATGTGGTAAAAGCCATCACTGAAAGAAATGCAGTGAGACAACACGAATGGACCTAGAGAGTGTCGCTCTAAGTGAAATGAGTCAAACAGAGAAAGACAAATGCCACTTGTTCTCTCTTACAGGTGGGATCTATCTAAACAACAAAGTAAATGAACAAACGAAATAGAAACAGACCCATGGGTTTGGAGAACAGCCGGTGGTTCTAGGTGAGGAGCTGGGGGCTGGGTGGGGAGGTGAAGGGAGTGGGAAGCACAACTTGGTAGTCACAGAAGAGTCATGAGAATGTGAAGTACAGCACGGGGAACACAGTCAATAACATTGTAACAGCGATGTCTGGTGTCAGACTTTTTGGGAGACAACTTCCTAAATTATACAAATGTCGAACGACTATGAAACTATGCATCTGAAACTAATATGAAATAATGTTGAAAGTCAACTATAATTGTAGAAGGAAGTGTCACAGGGGTGAGTGGTGCAGCCTGGGGAATACAGTCAATAGCTGTGTAGTGTCGGGTTGCTACCAGGTTTGTTGGGGTTCACTTCATGAGTTCTATAAATGTCTGATCGCTCTGTTGTTCTGCACACCTGAAGCTAATTTTAAAAAAGGGATTAAAAAAACCTGAGGTTGGTTCTTTGAAAACAAAAAACAAAAAATCGAATGAAATATAGAATAATAAGTGTCTTTGATAAAACTAAATAATTGTGTGTGTGTGGGGGGGAGTACACAGATTGTATGATATCATTTATGTATATTTTAGATTCATAAAACAATATTATATATTGTCAAAAATAAAATAGAAGGCAGCCCCTCTGCTGAGTTAACTGCTACAGAATGTTTTGAAGACCCGGGCACAGGCTTGTGGGAATAGAAGGGCGGGACTATGTTCCTACTGAGAAGATTCCAGGGTAGGCTGGCCAGGGCAAGGAGCGAGGCAAGCACGAGGTGCTATGGGGGTGGGGGTACGAGTGATGATTATTAATATACAACTGGCTCCTAATAAATTGAAAATTAAAATGACCAGCTTGCAAGTGTTGAGGGCATACTCTGCATCATTTCTAAGCACTGTACAGAAACTAAATAGTGAAATTTTTATAAAATCCCTGTGAGATAGGTGCTATTTCTCTCTCCATTTTACAGATGAGGAAACTGAGGCATGAAGATGTCTGGTCACCTGGCTGGATCGTGGCCTCTGTCCTTGGCTCCCTAGCGCCCCAGAGCTGAGCAGCCTCATCCCAGGTAGCCCAGGCCTCCTGGAGAGCCCGGCATTGCTGGTGGCAATGGAGCGTAGGCAGCGCTGCTGAGGGACCTGCTGCCCCTCCTGAGGGGTTAAGCTTCTCTGCAGGGTCCTCATGTCCTGCTGGAAGCTCCTCAGGAACCCTCTGCTCTATCCCCAAAGGGGGTGTTCCAGGTCCCCAGAAGCAAGTGACAGGGTGTTTATTAAGTGCCCTCGAGAGAGAGGTGGTAAACATGTGCTTTAAACCCAAATTAGTTCCAAATCAGAGTAACTGTTAGAGGCAAAATGGTGAGAAAATCAGAACTCCTCCCTGACCCCTCCCTAAACAATGTCTCTGAATATATTTAAATTCACCAAATGCAAAGTGAGGAATGACAGCCAGCTGCCTCTATGTTCCAGGGAAAGATATACACAGCTGCTTACGGAAATTATGAATCTGTCTGGTCTCCAGCAGGCAAATGAGCAGCAGTAAGAACATTAATTACCGGCACCTATCTGTAACCCAGATGTTTAAGGAGCGGAGCTGAGTGCCACTGGCAGTCAGTGCCTGTCCTTTCTGAGGTCTGTGGCCATGAAAACAACCGGGCTGCTAGGACCTGCAGAGGTCACACCCCTGCCCCCAGTCATGCAGGTGTCAGGTGGCAGGGGGGTGAGGACCGGCTGCAGGGTGTCCCTACTGGGGGAGGCCATTTCTCACACGAGGCCACGTGTATAGTCACGGGGCCAGGGTGGGGGAAGGGTGCGTGGTCTGACAGGAACACAGGGGTTAAGTGAGGCCACCAGATCTCACTTGCTTCTCTCTACCAGGGCAGGAGTGGGGTGAGCAAGGGGTTCTGACAGCAGCCAGATCCTCCTTTTGGCTCCAGTCCTGGACTGGGAGTGTGCCTGGTTCACAGCCCACCACTCCCCACCCCCAAGTCCCCTCCTTCCCTGGCCTCCGCTGTCCAGCAGGCTTTCCTGCCTCAGGGGTTTTGCTCCCACTGTTCCCCGGCCAGGGCATGCTATTTCATGGCCTCGAAGACCTCTCTGGCTTCCCTGTTCCTAGACCTCAGTGCAATTCTCTCCATTCCCCAGTATCTTCTCTAACTCTTCCCCTGTTTCTCCTGCCAACTCTTTGGCACAACACCGATCCATATACTGTAGGGTCTCCCTTCAAGGTGTGGGGGTGTCCCACCTCCTCTTGAACACTGTGATGGACATTTGGGTGGTTTCCACTTTGGGCTGTTATGAAATACGCTGCTATGAACACACAGGTATACATTTTATGTGAACATATGTTTTTGATTCTCTTAGGTATATGAGTAGAACCATGGGTAGAATTGCTAGTTGTTGAATCATATTGTAAGTCTATGTTTAACTTTATGGGGAATTGTCAAACTGTTTTCAAAGCAGCTGCACCATTTTCCATTCCCACAAACAATGAATCAGGGTTCCAATGGCTCTACATTCTGCCCAACACTTGCTGTTGTCTTTTTTTTTTTAAGAAAAAACATTTTAGCCATCATCCTAGTGGGTGTAAAGTGCTATCTCATCTTGACTTGCATCTCCTTAATAATTAATGATGGTGAGCATTATCAGACATTTGTACATCTTTTTGGAAAAAATGTCTATTCAGATCTTTTGGTATTTGTTAATTGAGCTGTCTTTTCATTGTTATAAGAGTTCTTTATATTTCTGGATGCTAAACCGTTTTCAGATATGATTTGTTAATATTTTCTCCCATTCTGTGGCTGTTTTTCATTTTCTTGATAGTGTCCTTTGAAGCTTAAATGTTTTAATTTTGAAGTCCAATTTATCTATTTTTTCTTTGGTTACTTGTGTTTTTGATGTCATATCTAAGAAGCCATTGCCAAATCCGAGGTCGTGAAGATTTAGCCCTGCCTGCCTAGAATTTTAGTTTTAGCTCTTACATTTAGGTCTCTGATCCATTTTGAATTAATTTTTGTATATGATGTGGTATGGTTTCAAATTCATTCTTTTCCATGTGACTATCTGTTTGTCCCAGTATCATATGTTGAAAACTCTATTCTTTTTCTATTGAATTGTCTTGTCATTTTTATTAAAAATCAATGAACTATTAATGTGAGGGTTTATTTCTGGACTCTCAATGGTATTCCATTGATCTATAATATCCGAGCATGTCTATCTTTATGCTCGTACCACATTGTCTTGATTATTACAGCTTTGTAGTAAGTTTTAGAACTTTTTCTTCTTTTTCAATATTGGTCAGGCTCTTCTGAGTCCCTTGTATTTTCATATAAATATTAGGACCAGCTTTTCCATTTCTGCAAAAAAGGCAGTTGCAATTTTGCTAGTGATTGCATTGCACCTGTAGATCAACTTGGGGAGTACTGCGTTCTAACAACGCTGAGTCTTCCGGTCCATGCACACAGGACGTGCTTTCTATTTAGGTCTTTCATGTCTTTCAACACTGTTTTGTAGTTTTCAGTGCACAAGTCTCATACCTGTTCGGTTACATTTATTCCTGAGTACTTTGTCTTTTTTGGTGCTATTGTAATACTATTGTTGTCTTAATTTCCTTTTTGGAATGTTTATCGCTAGTGCAAGCAGTGTTGTTTTCTGAGAACCGCAGGCCACTATCCTGGTACCTCACAGTCACTCAGAACTGTGGGCTCTGCTAGTCTCCTGGGTACCTGCTTCCACAGACCCAGAGCCAGGTGCCAACTGCCCACCCTCACTGCAGACCGTTCATATTCCACTATGCCTAGACCTTGCCCCAGCTCTCTCATCTTCTTACCCCATGAGACTCTGTCAGCCAACACCCGTCCCACCCCTCCAGGATCTAGACCTTAAAAATGTATCCTTCCTTCTCAATCCCTAGCCTGGTGTTCTGAGCCTTCACTGCCCTCAGAGAATCATGCCTCCCACTTTGTTGAGAAGTTATCCCTCCTACCCCTCAAAACCCAACTTTCTTTACATTTCCTTGCTTCCTTTCAGTTCCTGCCCTCTCCTCACTCTGCAGACACCTTAAGACATTATTTCTCCCTTCTCTTTTATTTCTTCCAAGCTACAAACAGCAGAATCTTTATGCTCTGAAAATCTTCTCTAGTCATAGCTATTATTACCTCCTAATTTTGTCCTTGGATTTCCTCTCTAATTTCTTAGTGCCTTGCGATTTGGCTTCTACCACCATTATTCATTGCAATTGCTCTCTTGAAGGTCAATGAGATTATTTCATAACTATCAACTTCAGTAACTTTTTCTTAGTCTTTATATTGCGCACAGACTGTGAATCAGATGTTGAGCAGGGTGCAGGTGATAGCACCTCTTCTCTCTACACCCACTCTATTGCTACTCTCAGTAGCATCTTTGCTAACTGTGTTAACTGTGCCAAATTTCTACTTTCAAACCAACTTTCACTTCAATTCTAGACCTGTATATGTAACTCCCCACTGACATACCACTTGAATGTCTAGTAATCATTTCAAATCTACATGACCCAAACCAAGTTCTTCCCTCTGTAACCCACCCTCCCCTGGACACTCATCCAACATCTATCTCTTCCATCTCATCTTAGTAATGACAATCCATCCTTCTAGTTGCTTCGACCAAAAACTTTGGTTTCACCCTTTATTTGTCTCTTCCTCTGACCTGCCATATTCAGTCCCTTAGCAAAGCATATTCTGATTTCACCTCCATTGCTACCGCCCTGTTCCAAGCCACCTTCATCTTCTGACTGGATTAGTACAATGCCCTCCGAATTTGTCTCCCAGCCTCCATCCTTGCCTCCCTTGGTCTTTTTTCAATGTAGCATTCAGAGTAATTGCTTTTTTAAAAAGTAATTTAAAATATATGACTGTACATTGGAGTCAGGTCACCCCATTCCTCTGTTCAACATCCTCCAAAGTCTTCCCATTTCACTCAAAAGAAGTCTAAAATCCTTACTAGGGATACAAGATTAACACGATCTAATTAAGTGCTCCCCGAGCTCAGCTCCCTCCGCTCTGCCCTGTGCTCATTTCACTCCAGCCACACCGGCTTCCTTGTTGTTGTTTTTAAGATTTATTTTATTTTATTGTGTTTGACAGAGAGTGACTGAGACAGGGAGAGACAGAGAGAAGGGGGAGGGCCCAGGGCAGTCTCCATAGTTGTACGTCATTAGTTTTCCACGTAGTTTCATTCCACACAGGTGGTTGTGGGCTGCGCAGGGCAGGAACTGGGCCGGGAGCCTCCCACATGGGAGACACACACCCTTGAGCTGGGGGCTGAACCGGGGCCTTCCACATGGGAAGCTCCCCCTGGCAAGTGGGGGCCTCCCACATGGAAAGCACACCCCAATTCAGCATATGGGTCCACACAGGCCAGGGCTGGAATTCAATCTTCAGACCCGGGACTGCAAGGTGAGCGCTTAACCTGCTGAGCCATCCCAGTTTTCCCCTTGTTGGTTTGTTAACAGTCTACTTTTGCTCCTGCTTAGAGCCTTTGCACTTGCTATTCCTTCTCTCTTAAATGCTCTTCCCCCATTATGAGTATATGAATGGCTCACTCCCTCATCTATTTCAAATTTCTGTCTAAATATCATTTTCTTGGTGATTCTTTCTCTTGACTATCTTATTTAAAATTTCATCTCCACCACTGCTCATTATGCCTTCCCTTGCTTTATTTCTCTCCAAGCACATATTATCTTCTAATAGACTCTATATTTTCCTTATTAATAGAGTTTATTGTCTGGCTCCCTCTATTACAGTGTGCGAGATACAAAGGCAGAAGTTTTGTTTGTCTTTCTTGTTCACAGCCCTATCTCTAGCTCTTTGAAGAGTCTCTGGGCCATAGTAGGTGCTCGATAGATAAATTCTTATTGGCATCATGAATGAATGACACAGTACATGCCTTCAAAGAGCTCACACCTTACTGAGATATGTTGGGAGCCGGTCATGTGCTTGACAGGAAAGGCTTTACGGGGGCCTTGATGGCAGGGCCTTGGCCCCCCAGCCTCCCAGGAAAAGCTGACCTGGGGCCTAGATGGCAGGGCCTGCCTCCCCCCCACCCCCCACCAACCTCCCAGGGAAGGGTAGAAACCAAACTCACAGGTGTAACTTGGAATGAAGACTAGGGGGCAGACACCAATAGATTTATGGCCCATGATCTACATATCAAAGCCTTTACTGGAAGGGGCTGTTATCTCCTGTAAAGATCTGTTCACACCCTGCTTTGCTATGGTAATGCCTGACCATTCTTTGTCCTTTGTAGTGACTATAGGTATATATAAGATAAGCAATAAAGCTATTTGGGGCAGCTCCTATTGAGGACAGTCGGCTGACAATTTTGTCTGTCTTTCGCTTGAACTCAGGGTCTTTGTTCACCCAGACTGGTTCCTGGCAGAGATAGACAGGCAAGTAAAGAGGCAAGAATTACAAGGTGTGAATTAGTGCTATGAAATATACTAAATGTCTTCTTGGAGCCAGAACAGAAGGGCCTCCAATTCAGAAGAGGGAAGGCAGAGAAAGCATCCCAGAGGAAGCACTTAAGCCAACCATGTAGGAGAGGGCAGAATAGACCAGACAAAGGCAGCAGCATATTCATAGCCCTAGAGACCAGAAGAAGCAATGGAATGAAATGGCTGTGATGGGGCTGAGGCAGGGAGGGAGGGGTGGGCACAGTGCCGATAAGACAGTACTGTATGGAGACATCATGCTCAGGAATCAGGCTTTCTCATGAGGAGCCATCTGAATTGTAGGATGACCACACTGGCTGCTGAGTGGGCCATGATGGAAGTCCAGTGCTGATGAAGAACCGAACTCAGGTGGTGACACTGAAGAAAGAGAGGACATGATTTGAGAGGTGCACCTAAGTTAAGATCGACTCTGGGAGATGCCAGGATAGCAACAGGTTTAGCACTTGCCTTGCAACTGCCAGGCCTGGGGAATGGTATCCCTGCTCCCAGCCTGTGCAAAGCCATATATAATACTGAACTAAGGCACAACTGATTTGCCACTGGGATGGCTTGGTGGTGAAGGTTCTCACCTCCCATGAGGGAGGACCCAGTTCAGTTTCCGCCTTACTCGGCCACACATCCACCTGTGTGGAATGAAACCATGTATCACAACTAATGATGTACAATGATGGAGACTGCTCTGGGCCCTCCCCCCTTCTCTGTGTGTGTGTCTCTCTCACCTTCTCTCAAACAATAAAATAAGTCCTTTTTTTAAAAAAGGAACAACTTGGTCTTCCTGTTGAGTTGAATCTTTCATCATCATGAAATGACACAATTCATCTTTCCTAATGCATTTTGTGTGGAAGGCTACTTTGTTTGATATTAATGTAGTTACACCAGCTTTCTGTTCTTTAGAATTTGTCATCTATTCCTTTTTCCATCCTTTTCATTTCAATTTGTTTTCTCCCCTTGTGTTTTAACTATGTCTCTTGAAAACAAAATACTTTGGAATTAAAATATTTAAGGTGACAATCTTTGTTTCTTAACCAGAAAGATTAGTTCACTTGTTTTGATTGTGATTAATGATATAGTTGGACTTATTTCTACTATATTTCTTTCTGTGTTTCTAGTCTTCCCTGTTGCTATTTTTGTCCTCTATTTGCCTTTGTTTGATTTGGTTGTATTTTTGTTTATTTGTTGGACAATCATATTTCATTGTTCCCCTCTACAAACTAGAAAATCATATTCCATTTCTACGATTTTATTGTTTACTCTTAATATTTAGCCATTAACAACTTAGAAAAATCTACTGTTGTTTAATATCTTATCAATCACTTCCACTCAATAAAATTCAAGGACATTAGGACACAAAAATCTCATCACCTTCTAACTGTTCAGTGTTTTGGTTCTATTTCCTGACCCCACATAGGCATCATTCTTACTGTTTTATGTAAGACTTACTTGTTTAAATTTACTTACATGTTTATAAATTGCTTTGTTTGGAATTCATTATTTCTTCAAGATGTTCTTCTGGGGTCATTTTCCCTCTTCTTGAAATATATTACTTAGAAGTTCTTTTGGTGATCATCAAATTTTGTTGATCTGAAAATGTCTTGGGTTGATTTGCTACATAGTCAATCTAATGAATGCAACTGATCTTGTGTATCTAGAAAGGCTTTTAAATTTTATCTGTTGTAGGTGATCTAGAATCTAGTTTTAGAGCAGTGGGGAGACTTCAAAGTATCTAACCGGCTCTACTGTTAGAAGCTATTTCATCATCTTCTCTTTATATGCTCACCTATAAGATTATAGCCAAGGGAAAGCTGGGATGGCTCAGTGGGTTAAGCGCTTGCTTTGAAGCCCCAGGGACCGAGGATCGAATCCCGGCCCCGGCCCATGCGGACCCACATGCTGAGCTGAGGTGTGCCTCCGGTTCAGTTCTTGCCGGGGCCTATGTGGGAGGCTCCTGGCCCAGTTCCTGCCCTGGGCAGCCCCGTGCCCACCTGTGGAGGGAAACTATATGGAAAACTAATGTCAGCTATGGAGACTGCTCTGGGCCCTCCCCCTTCTCTCTGTCTCTCTCTGTCTCTGTTTCTCTCTGTCAAAAATCAATAAAAATAAATCTTAAAAAAAAAATTATAGCCAAGACAAGTTACTTTAGTCTGATGCTCACTGTTGCCAAGGTAACCCTGCTAATAGGAGGAGAACTATGTGTTCAGGTATTATGTGCTCCACTAAGGCCACTGGGTAGAGCTATGTCCTCTGAGTTGATCACTGCCCCGAACTTGTTGACTTTCACTTGTCCAGTTAATGGCCAACAGACAACTGGTTCCCAGTGACACACTCACAGCCTTGATCTCTCCCCAGGCTTTAGCTTTGTAAACTAGAATCACCTTTTCTCTCTCCCTCTCCATTATCCACAAAGTTACAAGTCTTACATTTCCTGTCTCCATATGTTTCTCTCAGCTATTTTCTCCTAATATCCCAGGTGAGACTTCTGGGGCCTGAATTGCTACAATGGCTTTGTAACGGATCCTCCTACCTCTAGGCCTTTCCAGTTCCCATCTGTCCTACCCAATCCTACAAGAGCCAGTGATGTCATTCCCTGCCTCAGCATTCAGGCGAGGACCTGTCCACTGATTTAAGAGTAAACTTTTTACCATGACATTCCAAAAGGAGAAATCAATGTTATTATCCACAACACTAATGCATTAGGGGAAAAAATCCTCCGAGCTCAAATAGAGTTCATTGTCATTTAGGAGAAAGAAGAGCCTTCTCTTTGAGATGATCTAAGAGGCACACACAACTATTAACCCACATTTAACAGCCGTGAGGGGAAACTAGAACATTCAGGGTACAGCCAGATAAACAAACAAACAAAAAAACCAGCCAAATAATTGTGGAACATAGAAAATCCATGGGATGGTCAATAAAAGCGTGGCTTGCAATTGTTTTCATGTTAAGGGTTTTTCTCATCACTTTAAAATCAGTCTGAGGGCAGAAAGCCCCAGCTAAATGAAGTGCTGTTTACCCAACTTCTACAAAGGACACAGAGACACAGGTTCCATTGATTCAAACCTGCTCTGGGGTGAATTTGTTTGTTTGGCGGAAACCACAAGAATGGTTTCTGGTGACTACTGGTGTGCATGTATGTTCTTAAAAACAAATAGCCTTTTTTGTCACTGTCAGAGGCATGCCACATCCCAAACTGAGTACAGAAAAAATGTCTCCAAACATGTATCCAGAATGGACAAGAGGTGGCTGCCTGGGAGCTGGGATGGGAAAAAGGGGCAGGAGAAATTTTTGGGGTGCAGGGGGGATAATATGTCGGTATCTTGATTAGGGAGGCAGTGTCACACATGTGTACATCTGTCAAAACTCATCAAATTTATACTTTAAGTAATGCAGCATATTGCATTTACCTTATACTTCAATACAATTAATTAAAATGTCTATACAGGAGCTTAGAAGGCACTCCGGAAAACAAGGTATGGCTCCTTTTTTCTGCGAAGAGCCACTTGCTGGAGGTGGGATGGTTCCATGGGTCTCCCTCTTCAGTCTTCTCCCTTCCATCACTGTGACTCATTGTGCTGGACTAAAGCATCCTCTTTCCAGAAAACACACTTGTTACTTAGAATGTGGGGAGACACAGTTGTGCCACAAAACCTCGGGTCAATTTCCCTGTAGAGACAGTGCAGGAGTAGGTGGGTCAGAGGCCATGCCAATGGAGATGGGGGTGGCAGGGTCCAGCCCACACTGCTTTATGGAGAGAGCTGGGGTCTCCTGGAGAAGGTCCCCTAAGTGTAAGGTCAGAAGAGCAAGTGGGAGAGGGCAAGGTGAGCCATGGAGCCAATTCCCACCTCTCAGGGAGCAGGAGCAAATTCCTTGGCATGTCTTCCAGCTCACTCTGACTGTTACAGGAGCAAAGACTCTATTTCTCAGTAAGACAGGCTCTATTTTTCAATCAATAGACGCATTTCTTTCTTGTATCTGGGTGTGAAATAGGAAGGTAAGATTGTATCCCAGCACAGAATGGAAGTGCTGGCAAACGCACTGCTCCCTTCTTAGCATGATCTTAGTTACATCGGTCTCATTTTCTTTTTTACTGATCGATACAGTATTCCTCGGTTTGTGCTGGGGCATCAAAGTGGCAGAATATTATATGGTGAAGGCTACTTAAGATCAAAGCACTTAATGGTTTTATGATCCTGGGCCAGTTACTTTAGTCCTTGGGACTTTGTTTCCTCATCTTCAATGGGGACAATGTTAGGATTTGCCAAATTCACTAAATAGGGTGGTTATGAAATTCAGTAGGTGGGTGAGAAGAGGACGTGGTGTATCAAAAGCCCTGTATATTTGCTATTCTTATTTCCCTATCCTTGCACACAGGTGGAGCACAGGGCCTTGCCCCTGCTTCGCCTAAGACTTCTCTTCATCCCTATGGGCTCCTGTGTGACCTAATGTGGCCAACATGTCATGGCCCTAGCTCTTTCCTGGCACTCAGTCACTCCAGGCTGCCTGTCCTCTCCCAGAGCCATTTGTCCCCAAGGACAGGGATTGCTGCCCCGAGTGCTTCAACAACATAGCTGGGCAGCTGAGGCCCCCTGGGCAGCTGTGTAGGCCTCCCCTGGGCTGGGGCAGTGGTTTCTCATATTGGACCCCTGACCCAGGGCTGGCCTGCCGCTTGCCCTGCTCCTGCCTTTCTCCTTCCCTGCCCACAGCACTTCGCTCGTTTGATCCAGATCCCACAAGCCTGCACTGAAAAGGGCCAGATTCCTGGAAGGCTCAGGCCTTGCTGTGGACTGTTGGTACCATCCTCAATGCCACCCTGTGCTCCACTGATACCCTCGAGTTCTTAGCTCTCATGGCCTCTCATCTTTGACTTGGGCCTGTCCATCAGCCCTCTGCAGTGGGGACAAGAGCTGCACCCGTTTTCTGCTCCTAGTTTTGCCAAATCCCGGGCAATCCACCTACTTTGTCAGCTGGGACCACCCGGGAACTCAGCCTTAGATGTGGGCCTAGTCTGACGTGCATGTGTGTGAGTGGATGGGAAGATGCTCTCAATGGAACCAGCCCCTGAGATTCAGATCCAGGCTTCCAGCATCACCAAACAGCCATCACATGCTGGGCCTCATTCTGGGTTCATTCAGTCACGTGTTATGTAACCAGTGACGATGGCCCTAAAAGCGAAGGTCACGTTCCCTTTTATACTTCCAATTGAGGAGAGTATTTCTTTCTCTCGATTCTGGAAGCCATAACTCCAGAATCAGTGACATCAGTGGCACAGTGACTTCTCCTTCCTCACTTTGTGGACCTCTCCACCTAGATTGGCTCCTCTCCCACTGTCATCTCCACCTGCCCACCTTAGCCCAAGAGCTTATCCTCGAGTTCGTGCCAGGCTGCGACCACCCGGGCTGACCTCACAGCCTGAATACAGGCCAGGCCAAAGCATATGGGCCCTTCCCTGCCAGCAGCTAACACACCATTTGTGACTCTTCATTCAACCTTAAACATTTGTAGATTGCCCACCATGTGCTCCAGCCTTGTCCATCAGAGGCAATCCTTTCCTGGGATCTGGGGCCTTCATCACTGCAAGCTATGCTGGGTGAACTAGAAATGATAGTTCTCAGAGGGCTAAACGTGGACTGGCAGGTCAGCCCATTTCTGTCTCTGTTGTGATAAACTCATACATTTTTCTCAGAGAAAAGGCCTACATTTCTGGTCCTATAGCCCATAATTTGACCCAGCGGAAATTTAGTTTTGCTCAGATTAAGATTACAGGACATCTACTTTCTGAGCATTCATCCTCGGTGTTCTCTAGGTTTTCCACCAATGTTTTAGAAATGTAATTAGTTCCATTCTGTTTGGTCTCTCTTTCCCCTTCACTCTGCCTTAAACGTGCTCTCCAGTTCCAGCCCCCTGTTGCCACCCCACCTGTCTTCTTCGTATCTTCCCTCAAAGTCAAGCTTCCAGAGAGTTCTCCCCATCACACCTCCACCCCCTGACCCCCTTTCTCCCCTGCACCTGCTGCGTGCTCCATGGAGAGTCCTGTCACCCATGGTGTTCTTGCTGCATCGCCTACAATACGTGCAGCGTGGTCTGGCTTACTCTGGGCAGCAGCATTTAATACTGCTGTTCCTTGGCTGCTGTGACACCCACCTTTCTGGTTCCAAGTGCTCTGGGTCTGTGCCTGCTGAACGTGGCACTGCACTAGGGTCTGTCATAGGATGACTGCTAGGTGCTCCCTCGCCACACACCCCGGAACCCCATCTGTCCTCAGCACCAGATTGGAACGTTTGGCTGCCTGGAGGACGCCACTATTGAGATGCCCAAAGCCCACCCGCTAAAAAACTCACATTCCCCCAAACAGAATTCCGCCTCCTCCCCTAAACCTTGTCCTGTTCATGACCAAACCAACTATTTAGACATTGAGGTTGAGTTGACAAAACTCAAGTCCTTGTGAACAAATCCTTCCTGCAAGGCGTCTTGGGATTTACCTTCAAGATTGCTTGGTTGGCACTTCAGTCTACATGGAGGAGCCACAGACCCAGGCCCTGGAGGAATTTCACAGACCTGAACCTAGTATCAGTCAAGATGATTGACAGGAGTCCTTTCAAAGCAAGGCCAGTCCCCTGTGATACTCAACCACCAAAGCTACAGGAGGAAGCCATGAGGAAGCCATGCAATCAATGTTGGTGTATTATGGCACCCTTGTGGTCCCCACGTGGGTAAAATTCTAGCCAGTTATCTGATCTGGCGCTTTGCACAGCCCTGAGCTCCTGAGTCAGGCAGGTGGCCCAATGGGGACAGTCTTGGACATTGTGCCACCACACCTGGTCTTCTTCTGGCTCCTGCACTGGCCCGGCATTCTGGACCAGTGTCCTGACCTCCACTGGCCCTAAACTCTCCCAGATCCGCCCTTAGTTCTCATTGAATATGTTCTCAGACCCTCTTTATTCAAACAAGCAACACATTTCAAAATAATCCCTCAACAGACACCACTGCTCCAAAGAACAATCAAAACTCTGAACTAAATGGCTAGCTAACACTTTGTACTAACTCTGCGGCACCTTGTAGTACTAACGCCCTAGGTACCTTCTCACAAGCAGCCTTTGCCTTCTCTTTGTGTCTTTCAGAAGCAGTGGTGTTTATTAATTTAGTGATCTAAAAAACAACCTAAAAAGCCAAGATGTTTCTTTGAAAAGAACAAAACAAAGTGAAGACTGAAAGTAAGCTTCAGATATGATAATAGTTGTTGAAGGGTAGTAGGATTATGAATTATTTAAATTTGTATTTTTCAAACTCATTGTAAGGTTGTTGTCGCTTTGGTAAAAAAAGAAAAAGATTAGCAGTGACTTTCTTTGAAGTTAACAGCTCTGGGCAAGGTAGGAATGTTCAGTTGATAATGACTACCACCATGTTGTTCAGTGTGAGTTCCTATTCCAGGCCTAACATTAACACAAAACCTGCATGTGTCACTTTTTATGTCTGGAGAAAAATCAACTAACCTTCTAAGGAGACGTAAAACTCTAAACTAAGAATGTCTCCTGGAAAACAATTTACGATTGTAATTCTGATTTTCTAGAAAGAATAAGCTCGTCAATCCATCTGGTAAGAAAGAAATAGTACAGTAATTTTTCCTTAACTTGGAGTCCTCATTGAGCTAAATCAACTGCACGTGCATTTACTTCTGCATATAACTTAAGAAATCACGCATTCTAGCTCCCTACAGGTGAACTGCAAGATTCGCTTGTCAGACATAATTAGAAAGAGGGAACTGGAAATTGGAACCAGAAAAGGGAAGCAGGGGAAGCCGGGATGGCTCAGTGGGTTAAGCTCTCACTTTGCAGCCCCAGGATTGAATCCTGGCCCTGGCCTGTGCGGACCCATATGCTGAACTGGGGAGTGCCCCCAGTTCAGTTCTCACTGGGGTGAGACCCTGGCCCAGTTCCTGCCCTGTGCAGCCCCACTCCCACCTGTGGAAACTATGTGGAAAAACCAATGATGTGCAACTGTGGAGATGTTCTGGGCCCTCCCCCTTCTCTCTGTCTCTGTATCTCTCTCTCTCTCTGTCAAAAACAATAAAAATAAATCTTTAAAGTTCAAAGTACTTAAAAAAAAAGGCAGGGGGGGGGGAAGCAAAGCAGATAGCAGAGAAAGAGGCCGAGGTCCCCCAAGGCTCCGGAAAGTCTCAGGAAGCAAAAGGGCAGTAACCCTGTCCTCCACCGAGGTCTGTGAAGAGGGCTGGCCCCAGCGATGCCAAGGCCAGCTGAAGAGAGGCAGGGCCCAGGACACAGGAACTGTCAACCCAAATAATAAAATCAGAAAGGTCTGGAATATTTTTAGAGAACATGCGTCTGGAGAGCAAAGCAGGTTCCTAATAGTCCCGCTACCTGCAACAAGGTCAAATGAATTTCTGAGTGTCATGCTGGAATGCTGGGGGCGGGCTCTAGAACACTGTGAGGATGGGACATGGTCACATGGAAATGAGCGGCACGGAACCTGCAGGGTGTCCCACGGGCTTCAGACGTGTACAACAGTCCTGCTGTCTTCTCTCCTGCCTTTCCTCATCTCTATGCATGTGGAGGGTTTCCCCCACATAAAGTCTGTCCTCACGCCTCCAAACCTGTTTGCCCATGAGGTTTAGAGGTCCCTGCTTGACCTGATGGTGCTTCCCAGGACTTGGAAAGGATTTACTAGGTTTGCTTCCTACCAAATTCCCAGAATCATGGGCCTGCTTTGGGGATGGGGCCAAAACCATCTTTCCTTAGGTATTAGCTCCAATATTCTCTCAATGGCTCCATTCCCTGAGCCCCAACATCTACATACATTTGTTTGGGAGCCAAGAGGCTGCCCGATGTTATTAACTTATGTGTTTTCTAAGCGCCTTCCACATGCTAATAGCTCGCCTGAGCCCTGTCACTCTAGCGGGGCACGAGGGCCTTATTGGCACAATGCATCATCGTGACAAGGTGCTGGATGATGTATCACTTAAAAGATTAAACCATCAGAGAGTAAGTCCGCAATCAGATTAAATTTAATTATGGATAAAATACTCGCCTGCCATTCTGATGATGAATGAACTAAGGGAAGGAATGGGAGCTGCTCAGAAAACAGGGGAGAGGAGGAATAAAATGGATCGACAGAAGGACAAACAGAAGGGAGAACAGGGGTACCCTCCCCAGAGTCCACTGAATCTGAGAGGTCTTTGGCACAGAGCCCAACACTCCTTGATTCCTCTCCATGGTGCACACCTTGTCATAAGAGAGTAGCATTTCAAAGAGTGCTCCAGGAAGTCCTCAGGGCCACTTCATTCACACTCTTTGCTGGTCACATCTTGTCCATGGCATGGGATGCTGGACGGCTGTGGCCCTCAGCTCCAGGAGGAGCCCAGACCAGAATCTTAAGGGATGTTCTATGTTTGCACATGAGCAGCCCAATAGGGGGTTCCCATGCACACTCCCAGTTAAGTGGGTCCTCAGATTTGATGTGTGTAAAGAAGTTAGGATAGAAGGCGGAATTAACCCCAGGGACCCCGGGGAGGGGACGTTGGCAGTGGCAGAACTGTTCTGTACACACTGTATCTTGATTGTGCTGGGGTTACCTGACCACATGTGTTTGTCAAACTTGCTAAACTACACATTATAAAAAGTGAATTTTGCCTTCAAAAAAAAAAGTTACATAAAAACTGAAATAGCATTATAAATAGGCTGACCTGACATACTGTTTTAAATGAGGCAGAAAACAATGGTACTGTCCTGTTTCAAATGGTACATGTGATCAGACTACTGACACCTTGATGTTAGCTCAGTGAGACTAGGCTGACTAGATGTGCTGTTTGAAATGGGACAGTACCATTGCTTTTTGTTCCACTTAAAACAGTATGTTTGGTCAGTCTAATTATAAATTAAAAAAAATTAAGCTGGGACACTAGGCATATCTTGGGCCTATCCTGGGCAAACAGGGATATACCATCACTACATATATCTACCATGTAGCTTTGCCCATAATAGATGCTCAATAGTTGTGCTGATTGAAACAAAAACATTTGGAGATGACTGCATACAGATTGCGGATGCCCAGGCCTCGCTTTCAGTAGGTAGGACTCAGGGATCAGCATTTGGTGTGAGTTCCTGATAGCTAGCAATCCTGTGGTCCACCCCTGACATGCTGGGTGGGGAGCCCCGGGGCTTGCAGTACTCCGGCCCTCTTGGCTGCCTTGGACCACTGGCCACAGCCAACTGCCTTGTCGTCCCCTACACACGGCATATGCCCCCACCGCTACGTCTGCACCTTTGCTCTGACAGCCCACTTGTCTAGCATTGCCTCTGTGTGTGCTTACTCAAGCCTTTCTACCATGGCCTGTTGTGAGCTAGAGAATATCTGGGGTCCGGGGGATCTGAGACACGCTGCCACTTGCATGGCAGAGTATCCAAGATCAGCAGTCATAAAACTTTAGATCGAAAAGTGGGACAGCACTACCTGAATCTCAAAGGGGGCAGCCACTCCTCACCTGACTGGATTAAAGGTGCTACTATGAACAGAAATGGGGTTTGCATCATCAGCGACTCAGTGTGCTGCCTCAGCCCAGCCACACCTCTGGCTGAGTGCCCAGAGCTATCTCCAGGCAGGACCAGAATGCACAGCTCTGGGCCACAGTGCAGCCTGCTACTCCACTGGGCCTCAGGTGACAGCCCAGTGCAGCTCTGCAGCTGCAGAGACTTCAAGCGGCCACAGGAGGAGTGAGGGGTGAGGAAGACGCTGTGAGCCCCCTGAGACCCTGGGCAGTGCTGCCCACATGGGAGAGAAGGCAGGAGGGGCTGGTAGAGGAGGTCGTTCCCATGGCTGATGCCCCTGTGGGCAATCTTGGCTGCTCCAGCTTGGGGACCCACCTGACCTAGGCCCAGGATGGCAGTGGCCTGGAGTGGGGTGGGAAGCTGTGGTTCCTTAGAGAAGACCCTGCTCTCAATGGGATCAAGATGACACCAAAAACCACTTCTGTGTCCTTGACATTCTGTTTTTAAATAAAACGGGCTTAAAAAGAAACAGATGTTTGTCTAATCCACTTTAGTAACCAGACAAAATTGAGGCTGGTCATTAGCTTGTTGACAGACACTTGTGAGCAGGCAGGCTCTCGGAATGGCTGGGAACCATCTCCATCTTGTTGACAAACACATGTTGCAAGACAGGAAATTACCGTCCTCGGTGCCTATTTTATCTCTGTTTAATTGCTGTTTGATAATAAATTGCAACAGGGTCCATTAATTAAGCTAACAATGTCATGGAATATCAATTCCTCCTTTACAGGAGTCTTGATCTTAGTCCCTGTTAACTCACGGCATTTTACGAAGCAGTTTAAAAGATGCCAAGGCATGTGACTGGTGGGGAATGCCTCCTCGCACAGAGGAGCTGCTTAGGATGGGAAGAGACCCCGATGAGTGGGGAGAGAGGCTGCCTGGTGTCTGAAGAGCAGTTCCAAGAGTGCACTGTGATTCTGAACATGTGGTAGAACAAAAACATTAGGTTTACTTAAAAAGTCAGCTGATGGAAGACAACCACGGTTGACAGAAAAGTATGTGTCCTAGAACTGGAGGGAGCAACGAGTACCCTAATTTGGTCTGTCACTTCATACTCAGCTACGCATTTGGAAAAGTCCCACATGCAGGTGAAACTGATAAAAGATAAATCCCAATTATTTTCCAGAAATGGTATAGGTCCTGGTCTGTGATCGTCACTAAGCTCCCAGCAGGTGAGAAGAACGTGGTGCTTGGCGCCTGTCCAGGCAGGGAGTAAACAAGTTGCCATCTTCAGGGCGAAGGCTCTTAGTGAATTTTGACCATGTTGTCTGAGGGATGGGCCGCCTGGGCATTCCTGCTGGATGTGTTTAGGACCCTGAGGGAGGGGACACAATAGGAGTAAAGACTCTGGGCAGAAGGGTGAAGAAAGTCAAGTCCACAGGGGTCTGTCTGAGACTGTGGAGCTGTGAGCATACTAAGGGCATTCGAGGTGTTCTGAGCAGCCAGGGCAGATGGAGGAGCTAGGGGGCCTGGAAGGAGGTAGTCACAGGGCCACAGTACAGGCACAACTGCCTCAATGAGCTGGTCCTCAGGTACAGCCAAGAGCTTCCCAGTGGTTTAGAAAACAGTCCTCTGAAACACTCAAGTAAAAAGCTACTGCCTAGAGTCATTGAGGAAGTCCTCAGAGCTCGGGGAGATACTCATGAAACAATCCTTACTCCCCTGTCTCATTCACAGAAGTTAGCTTCCTAGGCCAATCTTTGATTATGTAAATGTCTAAATGCAATAGCGTCTATTATGTCGTAGTTAAGAAGGACTCAGGTCAAATGTTACCTACTTAGAACACTGGACAAAGAAGCCTGGGAGTTAAACGTTCTTCTACAGCTACTCCTGCTGTTTCCCCAAAGGATGGTCACGTACAGCAACGTGGCTCACAAGTGGACACCCCAGAGCTTAGGGCCCAGGCTCCTGCTGCCTTCCAACCCAATACTACCATTTCCCCACCTCCCTCTCCCAGCCATCTTGCTCAAGAGTAGTTGTGGTCAATCGTAGACTTGTCATTTGGCCTATCCCAACATGCAGCCTCTTGAAGGGCAGACTATCCCCATTTCTCTGGTCACAAGGCTTCCAGGGCACTTCGCTCTGCAGCTCTCAGGAGGGGAACGCGGCAGTGAGTAGGCACTGCAGGCCAGGATGTCCTCACCATGTCCAGGCCTCTCTGAACATCTCCGGGCTCTGTGCAGTCTCAGCACGTCCTTAGCCCAGGTGCACCCTTTAGTGGCTCCTATTGCCCCTCAGAGTCAAGTCCCAGCATCACTGGCATCACTTGGGAACTTGCTAGAAATGCAAAATCTCTAGCCTGCCTCCTAGCTCACAAACTCCGGAGTGGGGCCTGGTAGTTGGTGCTTCCACGGGCCTCCCAGGGGACCTGCTGCACACTCAAGTGCCTTGGAGCATGCCTCATTGGACCATTGAAGATCACTTTTCCACCTACCTTATCTTATTTCTGAGCACTTCCTCCTTCTTGCATTCTAAGCCTCCTCCAAGCAGGGCCACCTCTGTCTCCCAGCACCCAGCACCTCAGCTATCTTGCTTTTTCCACACTTACTATGCTGTAGGTTTCCTGCTTCTTTACTTGTCTCCCCTCCCAAGTGTAAACCACCACGAGCAGGTATGATCTCTTATCAACTGCCACATACAATTGTGACCAGCGTCTGCCATTGGAGATCAAGACATATTTTTGAGAAATGAGTAAATGAATGGATGAAGGCATTCACTGGGTTCTTCAGTCCATATTGCCTTTGATGCTAACACCCACTTCCCTGTGGGAAGGCACCCGTCCAAGCTTCCCGGTCGTTCTCCTGCTCCAGACGGGCGCTTTTAGCCCATTGTGAGTGGCGGTAGGGTTCAGTAAATACTCTTCAACTAAACAGGTTAGATTTGAATTTAAAATGCTTTGCTGTGCTAGAGGGCCTGGGTTCTAGTCTGCTTTGCCCTTCCATGCCGCCGTTTCCTCATGCTACCTGCTACCTGCCAGAGCAGCTACAAGGATCACAGGATTCATGACTTGACCTGCCTGGCCTTCAGAGTACCCATCACTCTGAAGGGAGGCTCAGGGTCTAGACCAGGAGGACTACTAAGGTAATAGTAGAGGGAACACAACTGTTCTCTTTCCAGGTACTGGCTTCATGGGAAAGCAAAGTGCTATGAGCAGAGAAAACCTTTACGAATACATACATGAGCATGCATGTATGACCATGAATTTGCATGTGAAAATGGGTGTTCATAGGACATGAGAGAGACAACGGGAGCTTACAGAGTGTTTCATCCAATGGCTTCCTTTTATGGGAGAATCTGGGAGTCTGGCTTTTAAACCAAACATCTAGCGCTCCTCTGAAATTGAATAATAAATGTTTTCCCAACTTGTAGCTTGCTTTATATTACTATTGGTTGACATGAAAGCATTTTAAGTTTTTATGAATGTCAAGTGGAATGACATTCTTGGATATGCTTATTCCCGATATTTGAGAATTTCTGCTAAGCTCTTTGTGCATACACACATATACGCACACACCAACACACCACTGGCTAGCACACACTTGTCAAAGGGAATTCATTTACCAGGCTGTTCTTACTTTGTTGGTTGACCATTTTGTCCTTTCTGGGTGGTCTTTCATGTTCTCCTGAGAACACGTGTGTTCTCTGAAATGGACCGCAAGCACCCTCCTCCTTGCAGTCAGCACGTGGCTCTTGTATCAGCACTTACAGATGAGGTCATACCACCAAACTGATGGTGGCCTTTCAGGCTGGACATGCCAATCAGCTTCTCATGAGGGAATCTGCTGGCTCTTTCTTTGAAGTTGTAAGAAGGTATATTTGGTAATAATTACACATGCACATATGGTAGTTACTTACCTATTAGCAAACGACTCTCAAGTTCATTCACATTTTCCTTTCAGTTTGACATGTGCCCATTGATCCTCTTAATATTTGTGCTGATGCAACCACCTGTGAATCTTTTCCCTAACACACAGAGAAACAGCCAGGATGTCACCATGCTCTCAGAACAAGTAACAGCTACCAAAG
Organism: Craseonycteris thonglongyai; assembly: GCA_004027555.1. Lineage (NCBI taxonomy): Eukaryota > Metazoa > Chordata > Mammalia > Chiroptera > Craseonycteridae > Craseonycteris > Craseonycteris thonglongyai. The sequence goes on from PVKE010004727.1 coordinate 40,141, forward strand.
TAGAGGACAACAGGAATGACCAGAAGTCCCTCTAATCTCCTGTGGGCCAGAAAATGTACTCTTTTCCTGGTCAGGCATCGGCTCTTACCTGGGGTCCCCAGCCATGACATGGGTACAGTATTGCTGTGTGGTTCTCCAGCGGTCCCTGGTCCAAGCAGACGTCTTTTGCCTTGTTGTTGCGAAGCTGCAGGAATAGGCAAAACATCACCCATCAGAGTTCATCTGGTGGAGCTGCTGCTGCCCCGCCACCGTTCCCCTGTGCCTTGGTCCCATCGTCTCGATGGGAAGGCCACCCAAGGCTCCACATAATCACTAAGGCTGGAGCTGTGAAGTGATCATTTTAGCAGGAAAGACAGAGTCCTTCAGGAGATGCCATGAGCACCAATACTCTGCCTGTGACAACACCACTACCCCCCCCCCCACCCCACACACACACAGCTCCCCTATTCCCAGCACAAAAAAAAGATCTCAGGAAACTTTTGGACATAAAGACACTGGTCACCCATTTGGTTATTTGAAGTGGGCTTCAGCACCAACATTGGATTTTAATAACCCTAGGAATCCAATCATAGGTCAGCTTCTCAGGCATAAAAACATGAAAAACAGTAATCAAAGAAGCAAACAAAAGTCTTGCCATCATGCCAAGTTCTAGCAACATTTATTTATATTTTCAAAAAATATTTACTGAATGCCTACGCTGTGCCAGGCACCATCCTAGTTGTGTGGAATGCAGCTGTGGAGAACAGATAAAAGTCCCCAAGACAAAACCCCTGAGCCCAGGCTTGTCTCTTTGGGAGCTTGCAAGAACGTACCTAACTCAGCCCTCCAGGCACACTGTGATTCTATATACGTGTCCAATCCACCTACCACTCTGCAATTTCAACCACTGAGAAGATGGCAATGTTGGTCTTCCCCATATATACATGGTCCCTCCAGATTATATTCTCCATGGACACCAAACTAACCAGGGATAAATCAAGAAGAAGGGCAAGAGACTCTCCGAATTTGTGTCAAAACTGTGTCTAAGTTCAGACAACTGAGAAGATTTTTAATGACTTTTTTTTTTGAGATTATAAAAATAACACCATCTCACTGAAATATTTTGGAAAACACAGAAGAAAGTCACAATTGTCCACAATCCTTTCATACAGCCAGTTAATTTTTTCCCCAATTTTTGGGTAATTTAGTTTTGCTTAATTTTTTTTATGCGATAAGCAACTTTATGCATAAAGTTTTGTTCACATTTCAGATTTTCTTGAATAAAATCTGAGAATTAGGATTACAGTATCAAAGAGTACAAACACCTTGATGTTTTTGGATTACAAACTGCATACCCTAATACCAATCCCACAGGTCTGATAACACCTTGATTTTCTTAAAACATGCTGCCCTGTTGCTTACTGGACACTTTGAAGTAAAATAGTTTATATTCCCATCCACAAAATACATAAATACTTATTAGTCTTGAGTTTTACCACCTTAAAATACTGTGTTGGTTAAAGGGTACAAGCTTCCAGTTATAAGGAGAATAAATTCTGAGTCTCTATTGTACATCATGGTGATTACAGCTAGTAATGTATTATATACTTGAAAGTTGCTGAGTAGATCTTAAATGCTCTCACCATAAAAAGGAAATGGTAATTATATGAGGTGATGGAGGTGTTAGCCAACACTACAGTGATAATCATATTGAAATGTATAAGTGTATCAAATCAATGCTTTGCATACCTTAAGCTTACACAATGTTATTTATCAATTACATTGCAAGAGAGCTAGAGAGAAAGAAGTAAAAGAACACTAGATAGGGAAAAACATTAAATGGTGGAACATTCTTTTAAACCCAAAGTACTAAAAGTTTTGTAGAGGAGTCTGGAGAGAAGTGAGGAATCAGACATGTTGCATAACATTCAAAGGTGGCCCAAAGCCAGTTATCTTGCAGGCATTGAATGGCTCACACAGGAACCCAACACCATAACTATAGTTCTTTTATAAATGCTGTAAGAAAATGCTTGTTGCCAATATTTTCAAGGATGCAAAGGATCAATTCTATGGAAAAATCCAGAAAATTTCTTGAAAGTGATGACATTTAAGAACGACCTTTATCAGTATATTTTGCTCATAACTTCTTTTTTATGTATACACAAGAGCAATATGATAAAAATGTGTTTATTTAATGAAGTCTAAAGAAGCTTTTAAGATTAGTATAAAATAAAAATTATAGACGATAAAAATAATTTAGAATGTTGTTTTGAGAGGTAAAGAAAGATACTTCACAAATTGACAATTAATAGTAAATTGGAATGTTTTATGTTTAGTAATTATTTTGCTTTTAGAGAATTATCAGTTTATTTCCCCACTGTGATCTCAAGTGGTTTTATTATAGATTTGCAAGAGCTCTTTACATATGAAGAAGATTAATGATTTTATGGCACAGTTGATGCCATAATTTCAGAATGCTGGGTTTTTTAATTTTGTTTCTAATGTTTATGCAATTGGGATGCCAGGATGGCTCAGCAGATTGAGCTCTTCCTTTGTAGCCCTGGGGTCTGAGGATTGAGTCCTGGCCCCAGCCCATGTGGATTCATAGGCTGAACTAGGGTGTGCCTCCCATGTGGGAGGCCCCCAGCCTGGTTCCTGCCCTGTGCTGCTCTGTGCCTACCTGTGGAGTGAAACTATGTTGGATATACAACTGTGGAGACTGCTCTGCCCCCGCCACCTTCTCTCTGTCTGTCTCTGTCAAAAAATCAATAAATAAAATAAAATTTTTAAAAAATGTTTATGCAATCAAATATATCATTTAGTAATTTAATAAATATGTATTGAGGGCCTGGTAAATGCCTGGTACTGTGCTAAGTTGAACAAAGGCCTTGCCCTGAAGTAGCACATGGTCCAGAGGGAACATAGGAAGCGCTAGTACAATGACTGAATTGTGAGTATGCCAAGGCAGCCAGAAGACGTCCTAAACCCACCTGAGTGGTTCAGAAACAAAGGGAGGGGATTCCTGAGCAAGTAAAAGTGATAAGTAGGAATGATGCTGGCAATGACCTATTTTTCACCCAGGTGGTGCCTATGTGGATTTTTGCTTTATTTAATTATGCTGCACATGTGTGCCCTATGCACATTGTCTGTATGGCATATTTCATATAAAGAGTATTTAAAGAAAGAAAATAAGCAAAAGTGCACGAGGGGTTGGGGTAGTTCAGGCCTTAAGGGTAGCATGAGCCGACCATAGAGTTTTGAGCAGAAGGCTTGGTGGTTCGATGTTTTGGTGCACACTGAAGTATTTGCATGTGGGAAGGCAGTATCTCACACATGTAAGAGCCAGGACATAAAGCAGACACATACCTTTGTTTAAAAACTATTTGAGACATTCCAGTTAATAAAAGATGAGGAGAAGGGACGTCTTATCATGTCAGCGGCCTGGCACTGATGCTGGGTGCAGTAGGGTGAGGCGGAAATGCTGAGGCACACACCTGCTTAAGTGTGTCTGCCCTCATCACTGCACTGTGCCCTGGTGTGGTGGCAAGAACTCTAGCGGTGAGAATTAAAACACAGCCATCTGAATACTGGTCAGTTTTGTCACTGACCTGAATTTGATTACCAAGTTATTCTTAAAGAAGGTAAAAAAGGCAAAGAGTGGTAATGTTTGGGTCTAAAATCCCAGTTATTATTAATAAAGACTGAAGAGTTGATAAAGCAGTCAGGAGAAGGTATTCCCAGTTGACCTTTTGTTTTGGAAGCTCAGAGTTGTTTTTTTGTTTTGTTGTTGTTGTTGCTTTTTAAAATTAGAGGTTACCATACTGTTATCAAGAGCAAGATATATACAATTGAAATGACTAGAAAGTTTTTAGAAGCCAAAAAACAAGCTAGGTAAAAACTTAGGGAAGAGCAAGGAGCATGAAACGCAGAAATATTCACTGGCCTGGGGAGAGAGTCTCAAACAGAATTGTACATGAAAAACGAAGTGTGCACACTGCATATATAGAATGAATTCATTCTGCTGCCTTCTTTTTCCATTGCTTGGGGGCCTGGCTGTGGTGAAAAGAACCATCAGGAGTGAGTGTGAGAAACAGAGATGTCTAAATACCAGTAGGCTTCTTATCAAACGGAATTTGATTCATTTGATTTATTTTATTTAATGCTACAGTCCATCGGTAGTATGAGTTCAGTATTTGGTGAGCTCAGCAAATGGGGGAGTAATAACAAATGCCTAAAATGTTAACAATGATCATATCTGAGAATTGGAGTAATTTTGTTTTCATCTTCATAGTTCTACAAAATCTATATATTACATTTATTAGTTAAAATAGATAGGGAATTTTGCAAAAATAAGACTTTCCCTCTCCAAAAGTCAGATTGAGTTCTGTGCTACCTCCAAGCCACCCACCTTGTTTAGCTCCAGAGACATCATTTACACTGTGCTTCATGAGCACGGCAGGCCTTGGAATTGTGCGGTGCACAGCCTGTGCAACTGTGCCCTGGACATCTCACATTTTTCCATTTTTATTCTTTCTTTGTTAATACTGTTTTTCCTTCTAATTATATTATCACGTAAATGCTAGTGATAACTGGGAAACTTGAAGTACCCACACAAAATGTCTGTCCCACTACACCCAGAGGTAACTAAAACTATCATCTCTACTTCCCAGTGCTATTCCCTCACTTGCTTTTAGTCTAAAACACTAGCTGACTTTTTCATTCTGAGAATCATATTATTAACATTTTCTCACACCATTAAACTGTTGTACACACTTTTTTAAATGACTGCAAAATATTTCTAACCATTACTATAGTATATTCCACTAACCTTCAAGTTACATTCAAAATTTTTGATCCAAAACAAAACAAAAAAAATCACTGAGATAAACAATTTTATTCTCAAATCTTTGTCCTCATTTCAGATTATTTTCTTTGGATAAGAGTGGATGACTATCATTAAGCCTTACATGCGGTTCAAATTGCTTTTTAAAAAGCTTACTTCAATTTGTGCTCTCACCAGGGAATATGTGGGCTGGCAAAATTCCAAAATATATCCCAAAAATGAATATTTGTTCATGTGGTAGTAGGAAAAAGAGCTACGTCAATGTATTTTGAAATGAGTTTCAATTTCGTTGATTATAAAATAAACTTAAATTTTCTATGTGTTTATCAACTAATTGTTTCCTCTTGTACTTTAGTTTTTCTTTGGGATTTTTTATTTAGGTTAAATTTTTTATTTAAATCAATTTGTAGGGCTCATTATATATTAATGGCATTATCGATTCATCCACAATATTTATAGCATGCATATTTCCAGTTTGGCATATTACTTGTCTATTCAGTTGACAGATAGATTAACATTTATGAGCTCAAATCCATTATCCTTTTCCTTTGCGTTTTCTTCCACAGCTTTCATCCTTAGAAAGATCTTCCCCTTTCATATCTATTTCTATATGGTCCTATTATGGTTTCTTCTCTTTCATTTAATGTTATAGTTCATCTGAACTACACTTTGGGATATGGTGAACTGTAAGAATCTAAATTGTTTTCTTTTCCAAAGAGCTAGGCAATTTACCCAGTCTTACAAATAATCCACTCACTGCCCATCATTTCTCAATGCCTCCTTCATATTTGATCTTACTTTAGTAAACACCACCACCAACAACAAAAAACAAAACAAAAAAGACTAAACAACCAACCAAATAAAGAAGTCCTAACCATGTTTGTCTTCTGAGGAAGACAGGCCGTCTGGACTTACTAATCATTTCTGCTGCATGCCCGGAACTGTTCTAAGAACTCCACACAGTGTGGCCAGTTTCATCTTCCCAGCAACTGTATGCGGGAAGCATTTTCCTGCTTCTGTTTTACAGATGAGGGGATGGGGGCTGAAGGGACCACTCTGGGCGGCTCCAGGGCCTGCATCTGTCCTTAACCACTACGCAGACTGCCCCTGCAAGAAGGACAAGCTTCCCATTCTGGATTCCGGCCAAAGAGGGGCACCTGGCCCAGACCCTGACGGACTAGCCAGGAGCTGGTTCACTTTCTCCCTGCCTCCCCAGGTTTTAAAGCTATTATATCACAACTTCCATTTCTTCAAATGAGAAATTTTCAATGCAGATACATTAGAGTTTAAGTAACATTTATTTTTGTTATTAATTTCAGGTGTACAAAACAACATAGTGATTAGACAGGCTAGACACCTGAAACTCATATAAAATAATACTGCATGTCAACTATAGTTTAAAAAATACATAATCACAGCATGATTTACTTTCTATAACAGGCATCAGGCAAAAAGTAGGAAAAGTCACAGTGGTAGAAAAGTAAACGCGGAGTCAGAGAGAGCTTTCTGAGCTTCACAGGCAGCTGCACAGCCCTGGGAAGAAACCCAAACGCCCAGCTAATGGGATGTTTCCGCCTGGTCCAGAGCACCCACCCAGCCCTGCGCCCTGGCCTGACACCGCCGCCGACTCCTCATCCCAACATGCACGGCACAGAAGAGGCTTACCCACAAGCACGCGCTCAGCAGTGGGCCTTCTGCTATTTTAAAAACGGAGACAGCACAAATGTCTATGTTTTCAAGCAAAACAAAGTCTGTACAAAAGGTCACATCATACATGGCCAGGATCATGTTGCCGAAAAATATTTAATGACACAGGAAAATACTTTCAGTATATTACTGAGTAATATTTAGAACGATTAGACATGTAGAAAGCATGGTTTCAGTAATAGATCTATATATAAATATAGATATGTGTATATAAAAAGTACATATGTGTGTGTACATATATATGTCTTCTCAGTAAAAAAAATACAAGCAGGCCCCAGAAACGCACAGAATGACCTTCTGGAGCCGGGCCCCTGGTAGTACAGGCTTCCCCCGCCAGGTGAGTGTTCCAGGAAGCCATCTGTGTCAGTGAACCAGCTGGTGCTGTTGTGAGAGGCTGTGTTGGGCTTCAGTGAATTTTGGGGGGGAGATTTTTTTCAGCGCATTTACCCATTTCATGACGGGTGATTTACATGAACAATGTGCGGCATGACAACTCTGCCCACACCGTGCCAAGTGTTCGGCAGGTTTTTACCAAAAACAGCATGACCCTGTGCCCCACCCTCCTTATTCACTCTATCTCACCCCAAGCACCATTTTTCTTTTTTGTTTCCCTGGATGAAAAAGTCCTCAAAGGGAAACATTTTGCTGATGTGGAAGAGGTGAAACAAACAGACAAACAAACAAACCAGACGGCAGAAGCACTAAAAAACATCAAAACTGACAAGTTCAAAAACCGTTTTGAGCAGTGGAAAAAGCGTTTCTATAGACGTACTGCATTAAACGGCGAGTGCTTTGGAGGTGACTGAAGCTTAAACATGTAAGAATAAATACACTTTTTAAATTAATTAAATTGTTTCTTTTTGGAGACACCCCCCCCCCCCCCTTATAGTAAAAAAAACATATAAGGAAGACCATACATCCAAATATACGTATCATCTCTGGAATCAGATTGCCTGTGTCCAAGCTTGGTTTCATGCCTTATAAGATGTGAGATTTTAGGTAATTTATTTAATTTCTCTAAGTCCCAGCTCTCTTTTCAGAAAAGTACTTAGAATAGCATGTGGCATACCAAAAGCACTCATTAAGTGCCCATTGCTATTATTATTTTCAAATTTTTCTGAAATGCATATTCACAGCATTTGTAATAAGAGAAAGGTCCCTCTGTTTTAGTGATGTTATCTCATCATGGAAAATATGAGAACATTTGCGCTGTTTCTTGGAGGCCCTGCCCACAGCACTGAGCAACGACTCCCGGTTCTCCCCTCTCTTTCTACCCCCTGCCTATTCAATGTCCCTCTCACAGGTCCCAGCGGCCCTCAAAATCAAAACGTCCCAAGCAGAACTCGTCATCCATTTTCCACCCTGGTAAAAACGTGGTTTATGCCCCACTGGAACACTGCATTTGTCCCTGCTGTCAGGGACTGGACCATCCAACACCATGCCTTGAATGAATAAATACATGAAGAATGAATAGATGACTCTGTTCCTTATCAAAGCAACCCACAACCCCCTGCACAGCCATCCAAGCCGAGGGCACGCGTGGGCTTCATTACCTCCCCGTAGGCGATGGTGTTATTGTATCTTCTCATTTCCGGGTAAACGTGGTCCAGGTACCACTGGAAATTCTTGCACTTTAAGCTTTTCCTTAAGGCTCTTCTTTCAGAGACATCGCCTATGTCAATTCCTGGATTCTGCAAAAAGAGAGAAGCACAGGGCACTGGTGACTGGGGAAGTTCTGGCTGAAGAGATGCAGGGGTGGTGGCACCCTGGGGACCCATCAGAGGGAAATCTTAGTTTCTCTGCATGCTTGCTCAGAAGGTCGGATTCAGGGGACCTGCTTGATCATCTAGCCCCTGGCTAGACATTGCTGTCCCCTGAGCAGAACACGCAGTCCCCAGTGCCAGCTGCCTTTACAGCTGTCGTGCGAAAGGGATCCTGGGACGCGAGTGTCTACATCCCCAGCCCTGTCTCTCCCACATCACTTTAGTAACTATCCAAGCCGATTATTAGAGGAATTATTTGATTAAGACAAGAAAATAGATGCCTATAAACCAGCTCCTATCTTCCTTTTCTACACATGTGTAATTTCCCTCTTTGTTGGCTCTTTGTGAAGTTCATTTATGCAGAAGTGAAAATCATTTTCCATGGCAAAGCTTGTAATGATGTTCTAATGAATAATTCACTCTGCTTTTACAGAAACGAACCTGTAATGGGCTGCTGTGTGCTGACAGGGGGAAATAAAGTAGCTGAAATATGACTCCACAGACTGAGCTGCAAGATGGCCAAGAATGAGCAGACAGGGCGCTCTCTCCACAAAGGCGAGCAGCCAGGCAGCATCTTGGGAGCCCAGGAAGAGCTCAGATGATTTCGTTCAGATTTCCTCTTCAGCAGCCAAACAATGATTTCAAAGGAAAATACCTTTAAATGTCAAACATTAAAATTCAAAGGCAAATGTGGGCAGCACCACTTAACTCTTTGTCTTAATATACTCAGCATGACTAATGAGAACAGCTGTTTGTGAAAAGTGTAGGGTACACTGGCATTAGGGACCAGAGGTCGTTTGGCATGATGGAGAAAGCTCTGGGGTAGAGTCTGCAGTCCTGAGTTCTCAGGACTCTGAGCAACTCACACCACCAGGGTAGGTCACACCTCCTCATCTGCAAAACAGGATAAATAAGACTATTCCACTGACATCACAGAGCTCTGGGGAGAGCTGAACGAAGACACGAGCTCACATGTGTGCCCTGCCATGGGCTAGATGTAGGACCTTCCACAGGTTGTTATAACCTCCAGAACTTTGCTTTATTCATCTGTAAAGTGGACATCATGCTACGGTCACATCAAGCTAGACTGGGCACTTAACATTTGCTATGCTCTGTTCTAAGCTTATGTTTAGCTTCACAGGAGCCCTATGAGATAAACGTTGACAATTTCTGTTGTACAGAAGAAACTGAGGCAGATAGTTCCTAAGTCATGAGGTTGTTATGAGGACTAAATGAAATACTGTAAATAAGAAACTTAGCTAGTGTCTGGGACATAGTAGGGCTCAACAAATGTTGCCTATCTTTCCATTATAATATGTAAAATCACGTATAGTGTCACAGCTATAAAGTGCTACATGGCCATAAGAGGGTTTTCAATGCTTTCACACATTATTTCCATAACTGTAATCACAATAACATAAATTCTTCATTTTTATCCATAGACTTACACATAAATCAACTGCATTCCCGCTGTTCTGGGCTCTGTCCTGAAACACAGGGGCTGCTATTTCTCAATAGAAACAATTCTCGGTGAATCTCTCAAGGTCAAGGCTCAGATACCTTCAGGGGCTCTGGCTGAGAACATAAATCCAACTGTGACTGTGGGTTCAGGTGACCCCACTGTGCTGTGGAGGACAGACCATGCTTACCAGCATCTCTATACTCCCTGCCAGGCACTACTCAAAGTATGCCACATGTACGTAGATGTCGTATTTTAGATTTAGTGCTCACAGCCAGCTGAGGAAGGAGGACCTGCTATTATCCCCATTTTATGGCTGAGGAACCTAAGGTACAGAGATGATATACATAAATGGATTTATTCAAGATCTCATAACTAGTGAGTGGCAGAGCTGGGCTTCAGGGTTGCACTAACATGGGAATTTTCCTAGGCTATATTCTGGGTAGAATATGGAGGGCAGCTGAATAGCTATGGAAACAAGGGACTCTGCACACAGTAGGGGTATATGTCATGGGGCAACTGCAGCTCCATGGGAAGGCACACAGTGAGAGCAGATGACAGGTCTGGTGCCAAAAACTCTGGACAAGAGTATTCTGGATGCAATGTATGCTCAGGAACAGGGCATTTGTATTAATATAATAAGGCTGAGATTAACACAATATGACCCTTCTATTCTTATAAATGGATTTCGAGATTTCCATTGTCGTAGTCCCCATGTACAGCCAGGGTTTGAAATCCTGGAGATCTGTAGACTCCTCAAGACTCATTCCTATGTTTACAAGTGTGAACATATTTCTGGGGAGAAGCCATCAGCTTACTCAAGGGCTCAACGACCTGTCAAACATGAGGGTCAGTGTTCTAGGGCAATGGGGAGGGCTGCTGGGCCCTACCTCCAGTGGCAGATTCCACGCTATGTACACATGAGACTTGTAGTCGTCCATCCAGACCTCAGCCACCCGGAGAGCATTCCTCTTGGTGTAGAAGCCGATGTTGCTGTTGTATGGCTTCTTCTTTCGCTCGATGTGGGCCACCCGTGAGCAAGGCAGGACCTCCATGCTGCCCCCGCAGAGCCACACCTGGAGGTGCAAGGATTTCATCAGCAGCATGACAACATTCTCAGAGGCCACCACCCTACCCCCAGGCCCTACGGCAATGGCTTGAGAGACTTAGCATGAGAGGGAAATCAGTTTTAATATTTGAAGCCACTGAGATTTCAGGGGTGGTTTGCTACTGCAGCACGGCCTCACCTAACCTAAAACAGGTAGAACAGAAGAGCCAGGAAATTTTATAGACAAAATAGTTTAGAATACTAAAATCCAGCTCTGGGTAAGGGCGCCGATAAATGGAAGGTGCTCCTTGGTGACATGTGGGTGTTAGTTCCCAGTAGTGCACAATCGGCATCCATAAAGATTTTCGACCTGGTTGAAGCTTTCCCTGCAGAACATTCAAACTAAAAAGCAGACCACTTTTATTCCTATCAGCACAAAGTGTACAGTGGTCTAGTTCTGCATCATTTCTTGTTCTACTTTGGAGTCCTGAGAGCACAGATGCCCAGCTTTCTAGAAGCGTCCACCCCAGCATGATCATGTGCGGGCATCCCTTGTTGCTAGAGTATGTAGGTGGAAGGCTGAAATGATGGTTGCCTTTGGAAGATGCAAAAGCCCAAGGAAATGACAGCCTGGGCATGACAGGCATCTGGGCTCAAAGGCCCTGCTCCCGGGGCAGAGCTGGCCCATCCCACTACTCTAAGTCCCAGGCAGGAAATGCAAAACACTTCTGATTGTCCAGAAGGACTCATTTGTGCAAATGAACATCCTGGTACTGGTGGGAGAGGAGGGAGAAGACACAGAGAAGTTTCAAGGGCCAGTGAGACTATCTGGCTGTGAGGGTCGTATATACTTGCCGTTAAGTGAGAGTATGCTGGTAACTGACTCAGCCTGTCCCAGGCAATGTATGCTCGTCCCAACCTAGGTCACCCCAAGCCATTCTACCTTTAGTGTCCCAGAGACCCCCACCTCCATGAGACTGGGACACTCTTCAGTATTTGTACACCCTCCTGGGCATTTATTGATTAAATTGGTTGGCACAGTTTATGTGCATGTGTCTCTATTTTTCAACTCTGGTTATACCACAGGGAAGTGATACAGCTGGAAAAGCCCCCCGTCACCAAGAATCCTCTCTCACCTTGTTCACTTCTTCAAGGGGAAGCTGTGAGCTAAAAGACTGGTAGACACTGGGTGGTCCAGACTAGCTTGATTTGAGACCTGATAACTAGATGCTTACATTGGTTTGGGAAGAGGGGCAAGGCGGAGAGGCAAAATATGGCAAGAGTCCTGTGGGGAACTGAGGCAAGAGACCTCATAGGGTAAACCAAGGTAGCTAAATTTCCAGGGGTGGCCTATGGACAAAGACATGGAGTTCCATAGTTAGGTGGCATTTGATAGTTTCAAGATTCAGGGAAAGAATGGAAAAAAATCCCATGTGTCTTTCCATTAGAAAATGTAATATTGTTAAGATGGCAGCACTCCCCAAATTGATCTAAAGATTAAACTTCCAACAAGGGTGCCGAGACAATTCCTTGAGGAAAAGAACAGTCTTCTCAACAAATTGTACTGGAAAAACGTGGGGAAAAAATGCATTTGGACAACTCTCTCTCTCTCTCTCTCTCTCTCTCTCTCTCTCTCTGTTTCTATATATATATATATATATATATATGAAATAACGAATCAAAGACCTAAATGTAAGAGCTAAAACTGCAGGCCTCTTAGAAGAAAACACAAGGGCAAATTTTTATGACCTTGGATTAAGCAAATGTCTATCAACTGATGAATGGATAAATAAATGTGTTATTTCTGTAAAATGGGACTTTATTTAGCAATAAGAATAAATAAAATATTGATACAACATGGATGAACCCTGGAAACATTGGGCTATGTGGAAAAGGCCAGTCACAAAAGACCCCATATTGTATCATTCCACTTATATGGAATGTCCAGAATATCCACTGAGACAGAAAATAAACCAATGGTTGCCTAGGTCTGGGGATGGGGTTGGAGGATGGCGGAGGGACTGCTGGTGGGTACGGTGTGTCCTTTAGGGTGATGGAAAGGTTTTAAAATTGTGTGTGCTGATCACCACATCACTCTTTGAATATAGTAAAAATCATTGAGTTATACATTTTATATGGGTGAACTTTAATGATATGTGAATAGTTCAATGAAGCTATGACAGAAATAAGTAAACTGATCGGCAGATAGATGAGTAAATCCACGGGATGGAGTGCACGTTGGGAGGCTCAGGAGGATGGGGGAAGCCCAGCAGAGCTCCATGAGGGCTGGGAACTGAGCAGGCATCAAAGATGGGGGGCCTCAGCAAAAACCAGAAACCCAGTCACGTGAACAGAGCCTGCAGGCAGAAACGGAACCCGTGGCCAATCCGCTGTAAGCAGTCCAGACCAAGGTCAGTATTATCCCAAAGCCTAGGGTGCCACCAGGCTCATGGGAGGGCTCAAGTGGCCCTAGCTGTTAGAGGTGAAGGGGAGAGGGAAGAGGAGCCTTGTTGGACCCTGTGTCACATGTGGGTCTTTATTTGAATAAAACAAAAACACTAGTTTGCAAAGATATTCATCCCTATGTTCACTGCATTTACAATAGCCAAGATATGTAAGCAACCTAGGTATCCATGGCTAGACAAGTGGATAAAGAAGATGTTGTAAATATATACAATAGAATATTATTCAACCATACAAAAGAATAAAATCTTGCCATTTACAGGACCATGGACAGACCTGGAGGGTATTATAATAAGTGACATAAGTCAGACACAGAAAGACAAATGCCAAAGGACTCGTATGTGGAATCTAAAAAGAACAAAACAAATAAATAAAACAAAACAGAAACAGACTCATAGATACTGAGAACAAACTGATGGATGCCAAAGGTGAAGGAAGTGGGCAGATGGGTAAGAATAAAAGGAAGAGAAAGAGAGAGACTACCACGAGACGTGTGGTGCTGAGAAGTCTTAGGCATGATGCATCCCTTCTGCTTCAGGACAGCTGGTGCCCTGGGAGAAGGGGATGCTGGTGGAGAGGGACGTCAGGGGGAGGAACTGAGACCTCCATCATCACTCTAGAGAGGGAGGGTCCTTCTAGGGTGCACCAGTTTCATTCTTTGATGCCTGTTTTATTCATTCATTCAACTCATACCACTTAATAAGTATTTCACTAACCCCTCAGAGCCTTAAGGATTGTGGAAAGTATGTCATCAAACTAGGAAAAAGTTGTCTATTCAGAATTACCCTTGGATCTCAGCCTGACCCATGGCCTCCCTGATTGTCCTCTTTATTTTCCCAGCAGAAGTTTTGGGTCTTTCCTTAAAAAGGCAGGAAAAGAAGCGGTTCTAGATCACTGGTTCCCAGCCTGGCTATGCTTCTGTGTCACTAAGGAAGCTCTTTAAAATGACAAATGTCTGAATCTCACAGACCCAACAACCACATCCTCCAGGGGTAGAGCTGAAGTACCACTGGGTGTTTAAAAAGTTCCCCTCTTTTTATATTGTGATGTGTGACCAGGTTTAGGAGCCAGGAGCCTAGGAAACATTAATATATTTTCTGAGGCTGTGGTTTTATGTCTCAATATAATAGGAGCTGAAAGAAGCTAGCATACGAGGGCTGTCTGGAAAAAATCCAGCCATTGTCAGTACAGCAAGAACAGTTACATGGAGGGCTGCTTTCCAGACAGCCCTCAGATGCTTGGCCAAAGCTGAAACAGCTGGGCAGAACTACTGACCCAAGGTCCTGCGAAGAGGTACGGGTGTCTGACGTGCCAGCTGCTGCCCAGACCACACTCTGCTCGGTTCCTCTGGGGCTGAGGAATCCGGCCGACCAGGGAAGAGGTGTGGGAGCCAGAAGCCACTGCCCCAGTGGAGCAGACAAGCTGTGCAGGTGGCCATGGAGCCAAAGCCAGTGTGACTGCTTTGCTTGTATCAGCTGTAGGCAGTGGCCTCCAAACACTGCGATACACACTCTTATCGAAGGAAAAAAATTAAAGCGCATTCTCTAATACGTTTACTTTACCCATTTCAAATTTCACATGCACACTCCTGTAGTAATAGACTTGATGCATGATAAATTTCCATATATGTAGAAATTTTAAATGAAGTAAACATCAAAGCATTACTATATTCCTCTCATACCCCAATGGAACATCTTGTGTGACCCTCTTTGGAAATGACTGCAAAATTTAAAATATCCCAGATTTAGTCTTATCCCACCATTTTAAGAGGCCAGCTGTTTATCAGAAGCATCAGAAAGTATTGTTCCAGCATGAGGAAGTTTGGGACCAGAGTAACCTAGTGAGAATTTCCAACTGTCATTACAGTGTGAGCACTGACGCCTTGATTATGTCACTTTTCCTGAGAGGCTCCTGGCACCACATGGAGTGCTGCTCTATGGAAAGAGTCCCCTGGATGCTGTTACAGGAGGCCCAGCGCCCTCTCGTCACCTCCCACTCCAAACACAGATTGAACAGGAAGCTATGGAGCCAGAAGAAACCCGGGTGCCATCCTGAGCCCTCAGCTCCTCAGCACCAGCCAATCCACCCCCAGTCCTGCAGACAATGACACCCCTCCTCCTCTCCATCACTCCCAGCTGCCACCGCCTGGACCACAGCAGCCACCTCTGCACAGCTGCTTCCATCCAACCACCACTCAGTGCAAGGGGGTGACCTGATGGTGTCACGCCCCCGAGCACTTCTGGGCTCGCCCCGCTCTGAGAATAGAGTCCCCAGTGCCAGGGTGCCTCCAGAGACTCACGGCAGCTCAGCCCCAGCACCGCCTCTGCAGCTTCCCCAGCGCTCCTGCACCGCCTCCTAGCCTCGCAGCCTTCCTGTCCCTGGCCTGGACGCTCCTCCCTGTCCACTCAGCTCCTACGCCAGCCTTTAGCTCAGGCACCACTTTCTCAGGGAAGCCCCGTAAAGTCAGGGCCCCCATTACGTGCCCGTGCAGCACACACCGCATCTGTGATTTCGTGAGCTCTGTACTTCTTCTCTTCTTTACCAGGCTGTTAGCCCAAGGGGGACAGAACCCATGTCATCCTGCGTCCTCAGTGTCCAGCACACAAGCAAGAACCCGATAAGTCCTTGCTCCATGAATGAACATATGAACACACTAATCAGTGGAAGGGGGCAGGAGGGCATATGCATCGAAAGTGTCTGGAGAGCGGTGTAGGAGGGAGGCAAGAGGAACCAATTAAAGGAGACAGGGGAAGCTGGGATGGCTCAGCAGGTTGAGTGCTCACTTTGCAGCCCTGGAGTCAGAGGACTGAATCCTGGCCCTGGCCCGTGTGGATCCATATGCTGAACTGAGGTGTGCTTCCCAGTTGGGATGCCTTCAGTTCAGTTCTTGCCAGGCAAGCTTCCCATGTGGGAGGCCCCGGCCTGGTACCCACACTGCAGAGCCCTCCCACCCGCTGCCAACTTGTGTAGAGTGAATCTAGCTGATGATGTACAACTGTGAGGCTTGTGTGGGCCCTCCCCCTTCTCTCTGTCTCTGTCTCCCACTCTGTCAAAACAATAAAAATAAAATCTTTAAAAAATTTAAAAAATAAAGAAGATATAACATGACAGGCAGAGAAGGGAAAATCAGGTTGCCGAGGGCCTCTGAGTCTCTCCAACTTCTCCCACAAACCCAGAGCCACCTCTTGCTTCTGGCAATATGACTTATTCCTTGGCACCCCAGCTGGTGACATGACTCCACCCTGCAGGGATCACTGACAACATGCCAGCCCACCTCAGACCCAGCTGGGAGGTGTTCCCTAGCCCGAGCTGAGAGACTGAAGGAGGAGTCAGCCTTCTACTGCCTAGTGAGGAAAGGCACGGACGGGCTGCACTGGCCCAGAGTTTGGGCACACTCATTCCACCCCGAGCCCCAGTTTTCTCGTCTATAAATGGGGGTGTGTGGTTTCTCTGCAGCTCCTTTCTGGCATTCAGTCTGTGATTCTCTGCCCCACATACCACAGCCCCAGGCGACAAGACCTGAGGACGTCACACATGGTGGACAGCAGCTTCCTTGGACTGCCCTCTCAAGTGGCAACGTTCTTGAGAAAGAATCTTAGACCACCAAGAATCCCCCAACTAATGGATCAAGCATGTTGTGTAGACCACTGGCTGCCTCTAAATCAGGTCTCTGGGACCCCTTGGGTTTCCCAAGGAGAAAACATACCTTCCTCTATATTTTGTCATGTAAATGTGGAGTATAAGACAAAAAATCTTACCCTCAAAAAGAAAAAAAAAAAGGTTGGGGTGGGTGGGGGAGAAAAGCCACTCGGATGGCTTCCTGGGGTTTGTGACCGGTACCTGGTGACATTCTGGATTATAAAGTGTTCTGGGCCACATCCCCTCCTGCAGCCCCTGCAGCCATCCCAGAGGAGAGGTGGACGGACCTGACCGTCAGCCCTGGTCCTTACTCACCGGGGAGCCTATCAATGCCTGAGCCCACAGATGCCCTACCCTTCCCCTCAGGGAGGGAAGCCCTACCCTCAGGAGTCTCAGATGTCTCCTTCCCACAGACAAAAATTCTTCCTGCTATCAGATTGAAGTCAACTTCAGAAGTTATTTAAACCAATTTACATTGTTAAAGACCTTAGAGGAACATTCAGCACAGAATTTACATAAATAACCCCACTCAGTAATCCAAACGCAGGCAAATTTTAGCCATTTGTCTGCTGGTAAAATCTGTTCAAAACAACACAGATTTCTGGCTAAGAGGACGTTTAGTTTGAGACTGCCATCCTGCCAATCTTTTTAGGGACAACCTGGTAGCCTATGTCCTAGAGGCCTGGGCTCGTCCGTCTGAAAGTCAAGGCTCCTGGGGCGGCCACTGCACTTCTGTGCTCCCCTGTCATCGTGGGGACGGTGAGCTGGCTTTTTCCACTTTAAATGCACATTCTATCTCACAAAATTGGACACACACGTAATGACTTTCCTCCTAAAGTCTCTTTATGAAAATTCAATTTCAATCTTCTGCTTTATTTATTACTGCTTCTCAGAAATAGGATTCACAAATATGGACCTCAAGACATATCTCAATTTAACTACCATGGTGACGAGAAGCCCTAAATACCTAGATTCTATTGCCAGTCGATGCAAGCCATTTCTCTTAATACAAGATGAAGAATTAAAATGAAGCTCGTAAATGACATGTGATTCAGAGGAGGAAGGAAATGCACATTGAAATCAGCTTGATTTATGGAGCATGCAAGAGGTGCTGGGGGAGTTTGCTTCTTTGATTTTGATTTTTTGTTGCTGTTGCTTCTGCACTCAATGGTATAATATTGGGGGGAAATAATATCGGGTCTATGTTCACCAGTTTAAAATTTACCCCAGCTTTATCCTCCAGCCTCATAGCATGTTACTGTCAGGCAGGGCCTGATTTCTGTGTTAGAATCACAGCCCAAAGTAGCTCAGTTAGGCGCTTGTAGGTTGGCTGGGCCCTTCTTCCCCACTCCTTTGCCTTGCCCTCCTTCCTTGAATCCCCTCTTTCCCTACCACTCAGGACTTCTCCACGTCAGCTTCCTCTGTTCCTGTCTCTGTCCTGTTCACAGACTCTTTCCTGGACAGTCCCTCCTTTCACAAGAGCAGTGCCCACTAAGTAGGTATGAAGCACGCTTTCTCTGTTTGCAAGCCCAGTATCCCAGCCGGATGATGCCTTTAACTTGTAAATAATTAACCTTCTCGAGTCACTCAGTTCAAACCGCATGCATGCTCACTAAGGCCAGAGTGCAGAGCTAAATGCTGCCAGGAATAGAAAGATAATTTAGACAGCATTCCCACACATAGTCTGTACTCTTTCCTTCAAGCTTAAAATTAGAATTCTAGGAAAGTGCTGAAGATGACTTCGGATTGGTGTAAAAGCAGCCAGAGCGGGGCTTCATTGCCTTCATTCCCTTATCTGTGCCCCATGTTCTTACTGTCATTTAGTTTGTGTTTTGCCTAGGACTAAAGAGGAGTCGGTAGGGTGCAATTATAGATAAACTATGCTTAACCCGGGAGGGAAACAAATTCTATTTCATTGTGTCTTTGACAGCAGAAGGCCAGGGCTTTGCGATCACGGACAGTGATCTGGAAGTCCACGTTTCAGAGCGTATCCTGTCATCATAGGTCAGAGGTCCTCCAAGGGTGTGATCGCTCTCTCTAGTGCCCAGGCTCCCTCACTGAAACCGACTTGGTCAGCACTACATAAAAAGCCTTGCCAATTACCACATCCAGAAATCTGCAGAAGGGTCCAGTGGCCGCAGGGTGGCCGGCAGTATGTGCCTAGGTCTAGGGTAAGGTCAGGACTGATCAGCCCATAGCTCCACTAGACGAAACATCTGTTCAATGGCCCTCACCTAACGTGGGCCCTGCACTCATTATATTGCCACCAGGCGGGCGGCTTGAGACATGAGCCTTGCAGAAACCACTGGTCAGCTACTTAGTCACCCTTCTCTCTTCCGCAGGGGAGGCCAGAGGGAAGCCCACTCTCACTCCTCATTGGGGATAGAGAAGTGAGAACCTCCCACTCAAGGTCCTAAGGCTTGGATCCAAAGGTCGTGCACCAAGGTCTGGATCCGTGGACATGTGCTTTTGGGGCAGAATGTGAGGAGCCCCACACAAGTCATCGAGTCTCAGCACCCAAGACCAGATTCTGAGGCCAAGGCAGAGCCAGTGGCAGTGGGAGAGCTGGGAAGTGGAGAGAGGAGCGTGGTGGTGAGAGCTGGTTAAGGGAGGGCAGGGGCCCTCTCTGCAGATGGGAGGACATGGACATGGAGGACCCGGAAAAGCACCACCAGAACTGAGTGCCAGTGTTCTAGTGGGTCCGCGGGCTCAGGGCTTCCCACAGGCGCGTTCCATGGCACAGTGTTGTGGAGGGTCAGCAACAGATCGGAAGCACTGGCCTCACAGCAGGCTCTGCTATGTGATAGCCTGGCTCCTTTCACCTTTGAGCTGTGCGTCCTTGGCTAGGAAGTACATCTGAGAATACAGCCTCTGACCTTAGGGTTGTTGTAAAGATGGGACTGGGTCGTGTGTACACTAGCAAGACGGTGGCTTGTAGTACATGCTGGAGTAAAAACCCCAGTTGGCTATTACTTGCTGGCCCTGAGGGCAGCGATGACGTGAGCGGTGTCCTGAGCAGCCACGGAACCAGGGGCTGTGTGTGGTACCCTCAGGAGCGGTAGGCTGGAGATGACGACCTGATGACTGCAGGGAGGGGGTGCTGATGACACAGTGCACGATGCTGCACCATGAGTCCTTCTGTGCACATTCAGGCTTCTGCCTGTGGCCAAGAGCTGCGATTGGCTGCGAGCTCTCTGTGGGCTAGGCCATGCCCCACCTGGCTGGGCAGACCCTCAGCCCTCTTGTCCTCCCCCAGGAGGTCTGGCCGAGGGTTTCCTAGGACACAGCTGCTATAAAGTGGTGTTGGGCATTCATAGCAGGCTGGCCAGACGTACCATTTTAAACAGGATAGAAAACAACAGTACTGGTATGTTCAAACAGCGCGTATGAGTACGGTCAGCCAGTCTCACTGGGCTCAATTCAGTACCGTTATTTTCTGTCCTGTTCAAAAGGGCATGTCTGCTGAGCCTAACTCATGGAGGCTCAGAGAGTAAGGACAACCACTTAGGAGAAACTCAGAGGGACCCCAAAACACCACTTGAAAGTCCACGGTTACGTGAGAACGGTTCTCCTGAGACTGACCATAGACACTTCCTGGGCGGTGCAGACAGGGCGGTGTTGGGTGCCAGATGTGACAGGAAGGGGAGTCGTGGGTTTCCAGGGCCTTATAGGGAGCCAGCCTCAGATTCCCTAACCTGGAACCCATGTGGGCAGTCAGCCCGCGAGGGCGCAGGTGGAAAGGGATCAACAGGGGACATGAGAAGTTGTCACTTGTGCTCTTTCTCTTCCGTTCCTGTAGCAGAAGAAATTGGACAGAATCCTAGGCCTCCAACCTGTCACGCATCCCTGTTGCCATCCCAAAATGTCAGATTTGGATGTCCCTGGAGGGATGGCATCACCAAACACACCAGCCTTTGTGGTAGGAGGTCATGAAGAAGCACTGTCCAGGTGTAGAAATGTTTCAGTTCCTCGCTCGGCTTCCCTATAGCCGAGATAAGGGGTGTCCTCGGCTTCCTTCTCCCATGAACTGGTACGCATGGGGAACCACACTGACAAGTGAATACCCACTAAAGTTTCCAGGCTCAGAATAAGAAAGAGTGAGGGGATGCCGGGGTAGCTCAGCAGTTGAGCGCTTGCCTCACAATCGCAAGGTCTGGGGTTCCATTCCTGGCCCTGGCCCGTGCAAACCCATATGCTGAACCGCAGTACAACTGGTAATGGCCAAGGTGGCTGGGCAGAGAAGGTCCTTGCCTCCCATGCGGGAGACCCCTGGTTCAACCCCATGGGACCCCACATCCACCTGTGTAGCATGAAATCATGTCATGACTAATGATGCACAACTATGGAAACTGCTCTGAGCCCTCCCCCTTCTTTCTCTCTCTCACTCTCACCTTCTCTCAAAACAACAAAATATATCTTAAAGAAAAAAGAGAGAGGGATGACAGGATAGCTCAAGGTTAGCTCAGGTTGAGTGCTTGCCTTGCAACTACGAGGTCCAGGAATCAAATCCTGGACCCTGCCTGTAGAAACCCATATGCTGAACTGTGGCACAACTAGTAACTGTAGGGATGGCTTGCAATGAAGTTCTTTGCCTCCCATTCCAGAGGCCCCAGTTTAGTTCCCACCCCACGAGACCCCACATCCACCTGTGTGGAATGAAACTATGTCACAACTAATAACGTACAACTACAGAGACTGTTTTGCCCCCCTTCTCTCTCTCTCTTTCACCTCCTTTAAACAATAAAATAAATCTTTTAAAAAAAAAAGAGTGAGAAAATTAACTTATGAACTAGATTTAAACAGAAGGCGTGTCCACCTCCCTTTCTACTCAGAAGATATAGACAGCTGACTCCCTTGCAGGCAGCCAGTTAGTTAAAGAGAAGGTTCATGGCTGAGGCTGCTGACACACTGGGGGCACCGGGTCCCTCCTTCCCGAGCCAGGTCACCCGCAACTTCCTTCAAGGCTGGAGCCAGCTCAGAATTCTTCTAATGATTCCATACCAGCCTTTTCTTTTTGCATAAGCTGCTAAGAAAGTCAACTAATGTTCAAACTGTGGGCCTGGTACAGTGTTCCCTCACCACTTCGCGCTTCATGGTTTGCGGCTTCAGTGCTTCGTGGGTTTTTCCAAAATATTCATCAAAACATAAAAATGAAAAAATACAACCATGTCGGCAGCCACATGGCGGAAAGGAGCGTTGTTTCATGTTGATGCGCGCGAGAGAAGGATCCCTGCATGTCAAACAAAGAGATGAGTTGACTCAGAGTCCCTCCCACGGGCTCCCATAAAGGCGCGTGATTGGTTTCCGGTGCGACATCGACCAATGAGAGCACGAGTGGATTGATCCCTGTGAGTTGATTGTCTGCGCATCATCGCAGCCTCACCTCGCATCTTCTCTTGTTGTATCTCGCCAGCCTTGTCCATGATGTTGACTGTCTCGCATACTGTATTTTAGTGTTGTGGTGGCGATAACTTGTTTTGTTTAAGCGATCACTTCTTTTATTAATGAAGCCCTTATAATGCCGCCTAAGCGCTGTGCCCCTGCGAAAGCTTCCTCTGGGGCGCCCAAGAGGAAGAAGATGATGACCATCAGCGAAAAAGTGAAACTTTTAGATATGATCAAAGAGGGCAGAAGTGATGCATCTGTGGCACGCCATGACGGGGTGAATGAATCTACAGTGCGGTACATCAAGAAAGAGGAAGCAAACATCCGCAAAACTGCTTCAATAACCTTCAATAAAGAAGCGAAACGTGTGG